>OVBX01001032.1:0-29867 GCA_900406325.1 Erucastrum elatum | reverse complement strand
TCAAACTGATCCGGATCCAAAAGAATCGATCCAAACCCGATATGGAGCATAACAACCATAATTATCAAATGATTAAATATTTTAAAGAAGAAACGTATCAGATGAAATAAAAAGTAGCAATATGATTCATTTATATTATTTACAATTTTGTATGGCTATAGTATTTAGTGGTAGAATAAAATAATAATAAGTAATTATACATAAGTCCGACAACTTTTCTATGGTTGATTTTTAGAATGATTTTCTTATAATCGTATAGATAAAGTTGAATACTATTTGATTGTGATTCTTTAATTTTTTTCAACACTTTACAATATCATTAAAGAAAATGGTGAAAAGACTAACAAAAATATATGGTATAATCCAATATTATTTTATTTTTTTTAGTGTTAATCTATTTTAAATTTTTTGATATTAAAAGTTAATTTTATAACAACAATTATTTATTTATTTGTTTATTTTTAACCAAAGTAATATTTGGTATGAAATTAGTTCAATAGATTTGAGAAGAAACTATGGTGTTCGCTGGTTAAATTTTTAATTTTGAGATTTGAAAGCTATGTTCTAGGTTATTTTATTAATTATCTGCTGTTTGTTAATGTTGAAGGGAGAAGAAGAAAAAACAAAAGTTATAGACTTTGGCAGCTGGAAATAGAAATCATCTTATTTGATGTGTTATTATGATATTAATAAGTTGTATATGAATCTCATGGATTATTTTACTATGGTCAAAGTTTCCAACGAATTTTAGTTTTTTTTCTACGAGCTCATTGTACACCAATATGGATTATTTATTTTGGAGAGTCACACCAAAAATGGAAGATCATCAATATGCATGGAATTTATAGTATATTTGGAAAGCAAGGAACAACAAAACATTTAGTAATATAGATATGGATCATATGGATACACTAGTACTGGCATAAATGAAATCAATTTTGTGGACTGAGAAACAAATTCAATTATAACTTATAAGAAAGCCAGTACAAGCAAAAATGCGGATCTTTCCAACAATTCCAGAGAGATGGTGTTTCACAAATGATTCTTGGAAAGATTAGAGATACTTTCTCGGAACAAGGTTGGTATAGTACACTGGAAGGTTTCACGGGATTAATGGGAGCACGAAATGTTCGGGCTAGCTTATCATCTCTTCATGCGGAAGTGGAGGCTTTGGTATGGGTAATGGAATATATGAGAAATCTACGCCAGTTTCAAGTTACGTTTGCAACGGATTGTACTCAGTTGATGAAGATGGTGTCAGAACCAGAAGAGTGGCCAGATTTTGCAAGTTATTTGGAAGATATCAAGAGTCTACAAGGAAGTTTCCAGAATTCACAGTTCATTCATGTACTTAGGACGGAGAATTCAAGTGCGGATCGTCAAGTACATGGTGTCAGACAGCAATCGTCTTTTGTCGTTCACATGGATGCCGAGTTCCCAGTTTGGTTTACAGAGTTTATATAAATATGTTTTCGTTTGATGACAAACAAAAAAAAATTACTGCAGTCATCTACATGCGTATAAAAGGTATTTCTTTATTTTATGTGCTATACGATTAAATGTATATGAACAATTAACAATATTAATGCTACGATGTAGTTAGAGATAATTAACAAAACAATATAGTTAGAGATAATTAAGGAAATATTAGGTAAAACCAAAATAATAATAAGTTAGTGAATAGGTTCAACAACCTTGTATAAGTAGATTTATTAAAACTCTTTCTCTTTTAATAGTATAGATAAATAAAATTTTACTAAGTACACTTCCGAAAGAAATTATATAAATTTAAATATAAAGTTTTTGTTTTCTAAAAATAACCTCAAAACTTCAAATTTTGAAGTTTAATCTTTTTTTGCATTTTGAATTTTACAATTACAAATCACATTTATAATTATTAAATATTTTTTTTACTTTTTCGATTTTAATTCTTACTTTTTATATCTCATAAATATTTCTAATTAGTTTTTAGAAATTTAAGTTTTACACATAAAACTGAATAAAAATGCTAAAGTAAAATTTATAATATTTTAAAAATTACAATTATAAAACAAAAATATTATAAAAGAAACTTAATATTTGGTTGTAGTTTAATTTTTTTAAAATAAAAATTATAATATTTTAAAAGTACAATTAGACAAAAGAACTTTGGTGTTTTGCATGTAGTTTATTATTTGATTATGTATTTATAATTGCATTTTTTCGTGTAAGTTTTTATTAATTAATATTGATGTAGTATTTTATTTTTATATATGTGTTTGTTATTTATAATTTTTAATGATTTACGCTAACTATGATAAATAGTAGAACCGTTGTTATTGAAACGTGTGATTAAATTAAATTACTGAAACCAACCTCATCATAAAATCAACCCATGCTTGTTGCTTAAGAATTTTTATGAAGAGCATTAATAACAGGTGAATATTCATGTGGCTCTACTCTATAGTGTGCCAACATCTCTGCCACCTCTGCTGCCTCTCTGCTGCCTCTGTTAAATCCACATATCGTAAATTGCGGTAAGACCTTACGACTGATAATTTCTTCGGGTGGACGGTTTGAATCAAAAATTGGTCTTACCAGTCTCAGGAATGGTTACGATCTCTTCTTGTTCTCCTTTCACCTCTCTCGCATAATGATCCACTTCGCTCTTGGCCGCTAAAGACCTAAATTTGTAATTCAAACAAGTTTTATCAAACTACTTACTAGACAGGATATTGTAACTAATAACATATGCTTTACATGTGTTATGTGTAAACATAAGAAACTCAACATTGTTCCTTAACGCTCCTTATCAATTAAAAGTGATTCAATAGTATAGTTTTTTATTCTTTTTTTTATTAAACTAATATAAACTGGCCAAAAAATGTTTTAATTCTCCCAGCCCACTATACATGTCCGGCACTGGAATGTTGCATTGAGCAGGGCTGATGTAAAACAAACGACAAGAAAATGAGATACGGCTACATTTCTTTTGAACATAGATGCGGCTACTTTTTCTCGAGCGTGCAGCAAACCTAGCTGATGATACAGCTAGCAAACGTCAAAAGTAAAAATTCTGCGATAAGGCTACATCTTGAAACAGATCTCTGATACTTAGTACCCCCACAAAACTGTAAGTTCATAAATACATTCGACAGTGCATCAAAATTGGGCTGAATGAAATCGTGACACAATTTTTTTTGTTTACCAGGTAAGACAATATAGCAAAAGGTGGATATGATTACTAAATATAGTTCCAACAAAGATATAAGAAGTTTCTCAGAGAGCATTCTCAAAAATATAAGAGTCTGAGTGCATTTAACCCAGAAATCTAAAAGAGAAGTGCTAAAACATTTACTTTTATTTTTTTATTTTTTTCGGATTAATATTAGTAGGACCCGCAAATAATGTCTATGTGACTTATAAATAGTGTTAAATTCGACACTTATTTAAGCATCAAAAGATGAGGTTTTAATTTTTTAAGTAGAAACCGCCTAATTTTATATTGTTTTTTCTTTAGATTCTTTCTTTAAATTCTCTCTTTAAAAGTGCTCTTAGGAAGAAGAAGACAAACTGGAAAATAGTTACTTCTGATATACAAAAATATATAGATAGATTATTAATATATGATTTTAATTGAGAACATATATTTACATGAGGATTTTAAAAATATTATTATCTTGTTATTTTATCGATTTGTGTAATATTTTATATCGACCTAAGTTGAAATCAACAAAATTTATTAATTTACAGAGATAATTAAATTTATAGAGATTCTAATGTATCTAGTTTATTGTCCGAAAACATACACCGTTATATAAATCAAAACAATCCGTCCGAACAATCTTTACATGGGGAACGAACATTTTCTTGTCGAGCAAAGAGCCAAAAGACCTTATGATTTTCAAACATCCACCACATGTCACATGCATATGATTAAACGATATGTACACTTCTTGAGACACACTTACGCGTTTCCTGATCGGATCCATTGATACTCCCTTTTCTTCTGAACGATCTTTGACTCTTACTGAAAATATCTTAACCGGGGCAGGCGGTTCTGGTCCAAATCCTCCGATAGTTTCTTCACTAAATCCACAAAATGTCGTCTGAATGTTGGATACCTTGACACCGTTTTCGTTAGCCCTTGAATCCTAAGAAACACACACATAGATAAAACCATATAAACATCCAATCTTATCCCAAGAAAAAATCTAACTTGACATATCAGTTCTTTTAAAAAAATATATGTATTTTTTTTCTTTAGTTAAATAAAAGCAATTAATAAGAAATAAAATAGGAAACATAAATAAAAATTTAGAAACCCAACAGAAATTTTTATAATAATTTTTTTTTAAAGTTTCTTAAAATTGAAAAGTTTTTCATTTTTATAAAATACAATTTTCACAAAATAAATAAGAATCTTTTTATAGAAAAAATCATAATAATGCTCTAAAAACTCCAAAAAAAAAACAATTTTGAATATATCAAGATTAACAATATCACTTTTCATTTTTCGTCATATCACCAATGATGATGACATCAGAAACCATTGTTATCCATATGTCAGAAATTGCCACTAAGTAGACTTCAAAAGTTCAGTTTCTTAACCGTAAACATACACTGTTCTATAAATCAAAACAATCACAATCTTTACAATGAACACCCATTAACAGAATAGTTGTTTGATGTCAAAAGCAAAAAGAACCATTTTTTGTCGAGCAAAGAGCAAAAGACCTTACGTTTTCAAACTTTCACCACCACATGTCTCATGCACTGATTAAACGATATGTACACTTCTTGAGACACCCTTACGCGTTTCTTGATCGGATCCATTGATACTCCCTTTTCTTCTGAACGATCTTTGACTCTTACTGAACATCCTAGAAAATATCCTAACCGGAGCAGGCGCTTCTGTTATAAACCCTTCCTCCTTTACCGAACCGCCATGGTTATGGTCCAAATCCTCCAAAAGTTTCTTCACTAAATCCACAAAATGTCGTCGGAATGTTGGATACCTTGATACCGTTTTCGTTAGCCCTTGAATCCTAAGAAACACACACATAGATAAAACCATATAAACATCCAATCTTATCCCAAGAAAAAACTTTTAAAACGTTTTTCTTTACCTGCGAGCAAAGGCGTCAAGTTCAGCTCTTTTACGCTCAGTGAGAGTAGGAGAAGCAGATTCAGCATACGAGTTCTTGAACCTCTCTGAGTCTCCATACAGCAAAACCAATCTTCCGAGATACTCTTCTTCTTCCTCAGACAAGTTTGTAGCTTTCACTTGCTCCTTTAGTATCAAAAACGGATGCAGAAACCAATCGAAGAAGACATCTTTTGGTCTGTTCTTGGTAGTTAATTCTGTTACACCGTCACCTACACATAAATTGCATCATTACAGAACAAATGAAAATGTAAGAAAAATTTCATAATCAGAAGTGGAAGTAAGAGAACAAAATGGGTGAAACATTACTGAGTAACAAGCCGGTAGTATTGGCTTTGACAGAGCGTAGAACCTCGTGAAGAAGTGCATAAGCTGGTAAGCCAATGCTGATCACTTGGTTGCATTTACCAGACCTCGGCCCTTCTATATCTTGTGAATTTATTAGACCTTTACTCGCCAAAACTTCACCAAACTTTCTACATTCCACAAAGAGACTATCCAGAAGCTGCAACATTTTCAACACACATAAAAAAGTCAAATGACACAACAGTCTTTAAAATTTCAACCAATGTTCTAAAAACCGGCCTAGACAAGACCACGCCTATACTACTTCAGCCATCTAGGCCATAAATAGGTTTTTTATTTTTACCAATTTTTTTTTTCAAAATTTAGCTTTAATTTTCTGCCTAATCAATAATCCTCTATAAAAGACCTAACTACCGCCTAACAATTTTTAGAACATTGATTTCAACAGAAGATGTAATAAGTGTGTGCTTACGTCAAGAGGCTTGATATCAATCATAGGGACTTTAACTGATCCTTCTTTTGTTGAACCTGTGTTCTTGACAGATCCCAGTCTTGGTATAGGACCCGAAAAGGCGGTTGATTCGGTTTCTTTTTCTCGATACTTAGGCCTTGGGAAGCAAGAACCTTCAGGCATGTCAAGTATATCAGTGCTATACTCGTCGTAGATTGACACAGAAGCAACCACAAAGCATAGTCCATAATAAAACGATGATTCCTGATACGAGACTACTCCTGCATAAGCACCGAGGAAGATACTAGAGACGACAGAACCAAGAACCGCGCCCACGACAGCCAAAGGCCAGAGTAAGATCACTAGCCCCGCGATGGGGACACACATTGTCTCCAAGAAAGGACCTTCACGTCCAATGAGATCGTGAAAGAGACGGTGCCATCCTTTGAAGAGCATGTAAGGGCTTTTGCATATGGCTACAAGTGTGATCAATGGTAAATCAACAAGAATCCCGAGAGCCGAAACTACCAAAGCTCCTGGAAGTTGAAGCAGCCTTATCTCGTAATGTTTCTGATCAGGGCAGCATATTCTAAGCTCATCCATTAGTGAGAAGTAGGAGTGGAAGCAGACATCTTTGAAGTCACGTACAACGGTGAAGCTGCGCTTGACGGTGCTCCAAGTTCCATCGTAAAAGCAATGGAAAAATGGGTAAGGCTTCCCCTCTCCAACGGCGTCAAAGGTGGCGAATATTGGGGAGAGTAAACCGTATAAAGCTCCTCCAAGAACACTAGCTAAAATACCAAGAACTAGCCAGAGGATGATGACGGCAGGAAGACATAAGCATAGAAAGAACTTAAGGATCTGTCCTATTTGTTTGGCTCTGAAAAAAAAAAAGAATCAGACAAAGAAGTCTTTTAACACCGAGAGAAAGGAGTTTAGTTTAGTTACCTCGCTATTGAATAGAAAGTCCAAACGAAGTGAACGGGCAAAAGACTTAGTATGACTGCTGAGTTGCCTATAGTCACGACGAGGCATACGAGTGGACACAAGACGATACCTATAAGCGAACGAAGAATTAAAGAGTCTTTCAGATCAGAAAAAAACATTTCACAATATTAAGAACAAACAAACTGTATGAATTAGGTGTTGACTTTGACTGAAAAAATGAAGTTATTTGAGGCTAGACAATAGTTACAGCATGAAGAAAAATCAAACTAAGCCAACTAAAAGTCAACATCCATGCAAAGAAAGTCAAATAATTTTGGTGAGTTATGTACTTATCAGAACTAAGTCTCGTAAGATCTGTCTGAATAAATTGAAAACCGGACTTGAAGAAGTAGAAATCCATAGAAAGTGACACCCAATTCAATAAGAGACAGAGAAGGCAATGTTTAAACTCTCAAAATCATTACCTTTGATGAAACCCAGAAACAGCAATCCAATGAAATAGGGAAGGAATATACAGAATCGTAACACAGAAGCTCGAAATCCCTTTGGAGGCTCCATTAGAATTGAATCTTTAGAGACCAATAGCCACGAATTTTAACAAGAACACATCTCAAGAATTAGTCAACGCCTTCCTGAGATTGTATAAAAGCTCGCTATTTTGGAGTCCTGGAAGCAGAGAAAATGACTCAATGAGCTCAAAAGAAGTAAACAAAGAGCTGGACATAACAAAAAAGCAATAATTTCTTGAATCATTATTGAAGCTTTCTCTCTGTAACACAATCTCTTATAATATCCACAAACAACCAAAATTAAATATCTTTATCAGAACAGCTTCAAAAGTCTCACATGGGTTTCAGAGACTTTAGTGCAGTGATTTGCGGTTAAGAAATCGTTTCTCTTCTCGATTAACACCCGCAATAATATTAAAATAAACACGTTGAACCATAAACTGACCTCTTTTGTCCGAAGAAGAAGGCGAAGAAGGATGTTTATCTGCTCTAATATTTTTTTGGTCTTGGTGGATGCTTGAACGTAACGCAATAAAACGAATATCTAAACTTACAGATAGATAGCTTACTGGGAGCTTATAGAGGTCAAACAAAATAAGATGGAAGGAGAGGCCATGAAAATGCTGAACTTTGCAGTTGAAAAGCATCACTTTATTGCTTTTATAACAGCGGGTAGATTTGTATTAACTGCGGTGGCGGCTACTTTTTGTCCGACCGGATTTTTTAAGGTTTTTATTTTCTGAAATGACATACTAATATTCTGGCCATATTTGAAATAGTCTTTTAACTTGTCGAACCCAATTTTTTTTTTTTTTGAAATAGTCAAATATGTGACAAAACTATAATAAATTAAGTTCTTAAGCGGATAATTTTTAAAAAAATAGCATAACTTTTTGAAGAAAAATTCACACAATCTTTCAGTCATATATCTGTATACTATTATTTTCGAAACAATTGTTTACTTTCTAAATTTTTATGTTAAAAGTTAGAATAGTTAAGATTATTAATATTTTAATATAGTATATTATATGATTAGCATAACACCTATATGATGAATATATCATATAGTTAGAACTAAGAAGATAATTTATACATATAATATTAAATAATATATTAATAAAAATTTCATATGATGGTTATGTCTGCATGCATAGACAAAATATATAATTTACTTATATGTATTTTATAAATATCACACTATTTTTAACAAATATGATAAATAATAAATGATTTAATGCGGTACCAGAAAAGAAAGACCATTAGTAAAATATCAATTTTCTTATTTGTAAGGTTTTTCCTGTATGTTCTTAGAAATTGCTTAATTTGTTAACCAGTTTACGTGATTGATTGTGATTCTAAAACAGAATAAGCACGATTTATGTATAAAGCAAAATAGCTGCGCTGTTAAACTTTAAACACAAGTACACAACTGACTTTTTATTGTTAAATTAATTGGCGGTTTAATGATTGCACACTTGTTGATTATTTTTATAGGGCCAAAGTATGATTCGTTTTCAAGCAATTCTTCTTTTTGTCCCTTTGTAATGACTAATGAGGAATAAATGGTATTTTATAATATTAATACTTATAAAAATACATAATGGCAGACTATTTTAACTTTTACAAATGGCATGAAGTTCTATTACAGTTACAAATAGCTGTCCGCCTGTCTCTTGGGTTGTCCAGCCAAATTCTGCTGTGAGAATTCTTGTTTTGCCATCCACACCATGCATTCATGTTTTTAAACTTCATATTTGATGATTACATGGCAAAGAAACAAAAAAAAACAACTTCCACTATGAGTCTATGATTGAGCATGTCATTGTTTTAAATGATTTGATGCTAACTTTAAGCAGTGCTACGTCAAACCTGATGTTATGATTGAATACTGAAGCTGAAGTGTCTCAGTAGCAGTCGATCACATATATAAACATAAATTTTGCAGTAATTAATAAGGATATAAGTTTTAACTTGCAAATCCGCTTCTTAGTTAGTCCGTCGAGGTTATGCAAGTTTAGTATGATGTTCAAATCTGTTTTCCTTTTTGTAACACTCAATATGTATTCTCACTTCTCAGTAACTTGCAAATCTGTCTTCTTGATAATATGTAGCTCTTATTGGGCTTACATGAGTATTGGAGCATACATAGACTCAACGAGGGTGAAGATTTCTAATACATATCGTTTTATCAAGGCTTTGAACTAGGGCCCATCTTGAATTCAAGGTTTAATATAAATCAACAGTCCCATTTTATTTGGTAAGAGTACTCATCATCACACAACACCTATGATGTCATAAACAAATTGTTCTTTGAATTTAGGGTTAATATACGACAGCGTCGTACTAAATGTCAAAATTGTTGACTTTTAAGCAGTTACTTTTGACTACCATGCTCAAGTTACTGGTTTTTAGGCTTAGCTTTTACAAAGAATCATCGTATCTTATTAAATTTTAAGTACACTTTAGAATTATTTGAAAACAAAAATAGTAGTAAAATAATATAATGTTGTTTAGAAACCTAGATAATATTATACTAAAAATTGGCTTAACTTAAATATTATGATCCAAAATACAATTAATATTTATTCTTAAGTTTTGTATGATTGTTATTAATTTGTTAAAGAAAATTATTAAAATTATTTATAGTTTTATTTTAACGGGTTTTTGAATAAATAAAGAATAAAATATAATCTAAATAATATATAAATTTCGAATTGGTACTTTCAAATTTCATATATTTTAAATATATTCCCCTAAAATTTCTTGATATATAATTTAACAAATATATTATAATTATATAACTGATTCACATCATGAGTTATTCTATATATTTAAGAATGCTACTTTATTATTAAGTTAAAAGTATCAAATTACATAAAGTGTTTATATTTTTAAAATTCTTACTACAGTGTTTACGGTTCGCAATATAAAACAGGGACTCTCGTATTACACAATATAAAATACGTAGTTTAAACAATAAACAAAAATATTAAAACTAAAACCGTAAAATTTTATATTTCTAAAATTTATATATACTGTAAAACATGCATCCGTACAGTTGTGCATGTCAGGATCTAGTTTCGCTTAAAATTTAAACACACAAAAACGAAGCAGTAGTTTTATTTCCTTGAATGGAATGCGAGGCGGAAGCTCAGAAAAAAGCTGCAAAACGGTATCGTTAGCAAGGTCAAAAAGGCTGACCTTTGGCAACTACTTTTGACGACTATAATTAACGGTTTCACAATATAACCGTTGGTTATATCCTCACCTGAAATTACGATAAAGTAGGTCCCATAGTTAATTTTAATAAAATAACCATATAGTATGTGTTACAATTTAAAATAAATCACGCCTCCACTCCCGGAACTTTCTTCCTCTTTATATACTTCCCAACAATAAGAGGCTTCAACACAAACACATAAACCTCTCTCTCTCACTTTATAATATTCTTCTGTTTGGAATAATGGTTTCTTATTCTACTAATCCTTATGTTTACACTTTTATATTTCTCCTATCAGTCGGCAACACGATTAGATTCTCTTCAAGTTCGTTGACGCATACTCAAGATCCTAATCTAGTAGTTGACGAGGTTAATAGGTACGTAAGCACATTCAAAACATGATCAATTTAAACTTGATCTGACAATGTTGCTTTGCAAATACAAAACGTATCTGTCGTAGAATCGTTTATATATATAATGAAGCAGTTAATTCAATTTCATAAACGTCTTTCATTTGATTTTTTTTTCCTTTCAGTTGTTAATGGTTTACTCACATTTACAGATTTTCATATCCCAATAAACCAGATTTTTGAAAACTAATCTTTAAAAGTTAAAAACCTTTACTGAAAAACTAAACTTAATTCATGTTCAAATTCCCACTAAAAGGATTTCTGTCAACCTTCTGCAAACTAGACACTATATCTGCATTTTCATTTGATTCACCTAAAATCAAGAAAACCATTAAGGAGAAAAGGTCCTTCGCATTTAACAGAACTACTAGTATATATCTAGCTACCTAGATTTTTTATATAATGGGTTTCCCTAGCTAGCTAGTGCCTAGTGTTTTAACTACTTGCCAATTGTAGCCGACACTTTTTCCCCAACGACCATATCTAATACGTTCACATTTAAATGGATTGATTTATCTATTTTCTATATATGTCTGTAGAAGTGTATTCAATGCGTCGAGGAGGAGCCTGGCCTACATATCTTGTAGAACGGGTAATCCTATCGATGATTGTTGGCGTTGCGATCCAAATTGGGAGACAAACCGCCAACGGCTAGCCGATTGTGCTATAGGGTTTGGCAAAAACGCTATCGGAGGCCGCGATGGCAGAATTTACGTGGTCACAGATGCGACCAACGATGATCCAGTAAACCCAAGACCAGGAACACTAAGACATGCGGTCACGCAAGAAGAGCCATTATGGATCATTTTCAAGAGAGATATGGTCATTAGGCTCAAGAAAGAACTTATCATCACATCTTTCAAGACCATTGATGGTAGAGGCTCAAGTGTTCACATAACCGATGGACCTTGCATTAAGATCCACTATGCAACTAACATCATCATACATGGCGTTAACATTCATGACTGCAAACCAGGATCAGGTAAGATAAATATTTGGAATACTTTTTGTTATTAAATGATTTATATAAATAGAACCAGGACTTATATATAAAGCATGCTAATATATGCTTCGGTTATAGGTGGAATGATAAGAGATGGTCCTCGTCACACTGGGTGGTGGGTCCCATCAGATGGAGATGCAGTGGCGATATTTGGAGGGAAACATGTGTGGATCGACCATTGCTCTTTGTCGAATTGCGATGATGGTCTCATAGATGCCATACATGGTTCGACGGCTATAACCATATCGAACAACTACATGACGCACCATGACAAGGTCATGCTTTTAGGACACAGCGATAGCTATACACAGGACAAGAACATGCAAGTCACCATTGCGTTTAACCATTTCGGAGAAGGTCTCGTTCAAAGGATGCCACGGTAAGCAATTTATAGTTTTCAGTGCCGGTCCGGATTAATAAGGCGCCTAAAGCATACAAAACAATAATGCCCCTAATTATAGTTAAGATTTTATATAATTAAAATATTTAAGAAATGAAATTCAATTATTTTCAAATAAATAAAATACAAATCATGAAAGTATTATTTTTGAAAAAGGTATTCTAGCTTTTTCTATACAAAATTTTCCTAATTTCACATAATCAAGTGTTTTAGTTATGTCGTATATCATATATCCTAGGTTATATTTTATAAATCCTATTAGAATTTTATTTTTACATAAGAAACTAAAAAGAATTGACGAAAAAATTTTTTTTTGTGTTTAGACAACAATCATTTATTAATTTCAGCATGCTAGCCATTTTGTAATTGTATTTGACAACATTTCTAATTATAATCCTATTTTCAGTATTTGTTTTTAAAAATCCTAATGTTATTATCTATTTATTAGAAAAACATATGATAAAATCATGTATATATCAATTTCACCTTGTTTTTTTTTTGAATTTCAAAAGTTTATAAAATAAGACAAGAACTTAAAAAAAAGATAAAAGAACTTAGAAGACACAACTATTTCTGACAAAAAAGAGTAATAACAATAAAATGTTAAATACGAGAAATAAAATAATTAGATTTATTCTTTTTAAAAGAAATATTGCTATGGTTAAGGGATTAGAGTAAATTTTGGTAAGATTATTACTCATTTTTTATTTTTTTTAACAAATGGAGTATAGAGAAATAAAAAAGAGGGATTTTTTGTCAAACTTTTTGTGAACAGAATTAGAAAGGAAAAAAAAAGAAAGGGGATAATAAATGCTGTTACCAAAACCCTCTTTGAAACAGAATGGTATTTATTAGTAGAAAAGTTATCAAAAAACAAAAAGAGGTAAATGTCCATCGAACATGTTACCTTTAGGACATGATGCTACCAACACAAACCATCGGACTACAATAGACATTTACAAAATTTGGCGCCCCTAGTTTTTATATATTTTGTGGCGCCCCAAGCCCATGCTTCACAGGCTTTAGCCCAGGACCGGGCCTGATAGTTTTACCCCTTATCGCACACACACATAGTCTCAAAGTTATATAGAAGTTTGCGTGCGAGAGGTACGAAGCACGCGAGTAAAGAGTTATCATGTGAAAGCTTTGACTTTACAGAGTATGCCAAAAGTTAACAAAAGGAGAATGGGACTTTTAAACCACACTACCTATCGATCACATGACTGTATAGAAGATTCCTTTCGATAGACGAGATATGAATGGAAATGCGTGATATACATAAAAACTAGTTTCAACCATTCGTTATATACAATATTGATCTGTAGTTTTTCATATGTCAATATGTATAATTGAGTCTGTATTTAGATATACTTAGGAAATTGTTATTGACGTTTTGAGAATACGCGCATTGGATCGACGGAGATGCATGGTGAAAAAAGTGAACTAAAATCGTTACAAGAATGTATTGTTTTAAATACAAACGGAAAGTAATTAGTTGAAAATGTTACTAATATGTTAGGTTTTCCTGATGATAAACAGGTGCAGGCATGGATATTTCCATGTGGTGAACAATGATTATACACACTGGGAAATGTATGCCATCGGTGGAAGTGCTTCTCCAACGATATTCAGTCAGGGCAATAGATTTCTCGCTCCTAATACCCGATTTAATAAAGAGGTATACGTTGTTAAGAAATTTTCATAAGTATTTAATTTTATATGTGACATTTGACCCGAGCATTTAGCTTAATGTAAATATATAAAATAAGTGACGCAAAATATATATTTTTAATATTTTTTTTGTTGTGTATTGACTTGTGTTTATTTTAATGTTGTAATAAATTAGGTTACAAAACATGAAGATGCACCGGAAAGCGAATGGAGAGATTGGAACTGGAGATCGGAAGGGGATATGTTGTTAAACGGGGCATATTTCCGGCAGTCAGGGGCCGGAGCTTCATCGACATATGCAAGAGCTTCGAGCCTAAGTGCTAGGCCATCATCGCTTGTGGGTCCCATCACGACGACAGCAGGAACACTAAGTTGTCGGCGAGGTCGTCGCTGTTGATTATTCAGAATAACCATGCTAATGGTATCGTTAAGACTTAAGAGAGAAAAATATATTAAAGGATCATTGTTTATGCAATGGTCGTATGTTCAAGAATGGTACGAGACTTTTTTATTTTCTTGTTTTGCTTTGTTTTTGTTTAAAGATTTCCAATATAATGTTACAAGGGTAATGCGTCTGCTGTGTCTCTGGACATTTGGAGGGATGATTTCTAAATTTATAATTTTAAAGCTATATATAAAACCATTTCAAATTTTGGTTTATTTGTTAACCACGCGCGAGGCTTTGAAACTAATCCTATTATCTCTTTCAATCAGACGGCCATAAGTTTTATTTTCCTCGTTGATGTTATTTACCCAACTCCTCTCTAGATGGCTAGGTACTGGGTAAGCTATCAACTATTTTTTTTAAATCGTATTTAAGAAAAAAAATCCATCGTAATTGACTTAATCGAATTAACAACATCAAAAACACAACACACAATCAATCTCCACGTTACACAAATACAGAAACATCCCACGTTGCACACTCTATATATAGGGTCAATCCAAAGACATCATTTGATCTCCTCTGTTTCAAAAGAAAAACAAGCTGGCTCCTCCCGCCACAGCAACAACAATGGTCCAAACTGTTGAAGAAGATCTAGAGCCGGAGTTAATCTTCGCGGCTTTAAGATCTGAATTTGATTCGGGTTGTGCAAGTCCTCCTTTGGGGTCAATGGGCACGTAATCACCCACCACCTCGATACCGTCCGGCGCAAGTTCTACAGGGATTTCATAATCAGGATAATCTTGAGACGGACCAAGATTATCCGCTGTAGAGTTGTGTGCTGGTGATGATTTCTTGTCTACAGGTTGAGGTTTTTCAGCATCTGCTGCTAACGTTCCATTAGCGATGGTCGAGATTACCACAAGGAGGACGAGAAAAAAATGACTCGTCATGGTAATATATATATCTGTGTCTAGATTTGCTTCTCCTGGTCTCTTTGATTGAATGTCACCCCTTTTGTTTGGATCGTGTATAAAGTGATTTTATGTGAGGGTCACAGAGCAGATCGATTGAACTCTTCAAGGAGAATTGAAGAGAAAAGGGAAATGGAGATCGAGAATTTAAACTTGTTTGGTAAGTGTTTATTAATAGGTGGGTTACTATTTACGGTTACGGTTTTAACCCATATATGAGTACATGAGCTACTTTTTTTCTGTATTATACATTTTGTTTTAACTATTTTCGAGTATTGTTAAGGTAATTTTAACTAATTGTTTGTTTTCATATGGATTTGTTATATAATTTAAAAAAACAAACCCATTTGTACATCAAACGTCTCTATGAGCTTCATGTATATATATATAAAGTAAAAGTCTATTCTTTTTAGCTTTTTGGTGTTGAAGTATATTCACAAGCTAAGTATTATTCAAAGAAATTCACAAGCTAATTATTTTTAGCTTTTTTGGTGTTGAAGTATATTATATGGTTCTCTGTATATTTATGGTAGTGTGTAGTTCTAGTTCTAACTTCTAACCCTATTTTATGATTTCGTGTTGTATCATGGATCTTCCGCATTGTTGTCATATCAGAAGATGTACTAGCAAATAAAAATTGAATGCAAATTACAAAATATAATATAAAACCCTTTAATTTAACCACAAGAAAGTAATGGTTAATATAACGACTAAGATTACATGATCATATTAATCATAAATAACACAAACTAAGCATTTATTACAACATCAAAACCCTAACCTCCGTACTATGCATAATTTTTTTAACGTGTTAAAAATCGAACCGGAGTGCAGTTACATTTTAAAACTGAGCCAAAATTAAATATTAAACGTATAATAATGTCTTAAATGTAATATACCAAGAGTAACCTTTTTCATTACATGAAGAAGAACCATGCAACGGCGGCAAGAACGGATCCGCAGACAGAGATCTGGAGCGATGAGGCTCTATCCGTTGGAGCTGGAGCTTCGGAGCCTTCACTGGCGGGTCCCTCATCAGCGGACGACGTAGGAGACATGTCTGGAGTAGGAGACGGTGGAGACGAGGCTGAGGGCGAGTCAGATGAGCTGGTGGGACCTTCGGAGCTATCGCCGGAGCTTGAGTCGGGACTCGAAGCCGGAGTTTCGCCCGAAGACGACGGTGTCGGAGACTTTGCGGTGTCGCCACCGCCTGAAGATGGAGAGGCGCTTGGAGTGGCGGTTGGGTTCTTCTTGGCGTTGGTCGGAGCAGAAGCCTTAGGCGGGGAGGTTGGAGCCGAGGCGGCTGTTTTTGGCGAAGGTGCGGCGGTTGATTTTGGCGAAGCGGCGGCGGTTGTTTTCGGCGGTGGTGCGGCGGTTGATTTTGGTGGTGGTGCGGCGGTAGATTTTGGCGATGCTGCGGCGCCGGGAGAAGGAGATGTTGAGGTTTTGTCGCCGTTGGCTTTCGGCGCTCCCGTTTGGTTGCCGTTAGCTTTAGGCGCTTCTGTTTTGTCGCCGGTTGCCTTTGGCGCTCCCGTTTGGTTGCCGTTGGCTTTCGGCGCTCCCGCTGGTGGCGGAGTATCGGCAGCGAATACGGCGGTAATGGCCAAGGCGGCGACGGCGAGAGATAGGAGGCGAAGGGTCATTGTGAATGTGATAGTTTTCGTTTTTTTAACTTCGGTAACTAATTGTTTTTTTGCGTCTCTTGAGTGGTTTTTATGGTAACGGTGAAAAAATACTGAAAGGGAAGAGAAGAGTGATTTGGAGAAATTAGGGAAGCAGTAAGTTTTACATTTATAAGGGATTTTACCGTGGTTATGGTTGACCGGGTCCATCGGAAATCGTCTTAAAATTTTAATGGCTTTTCTTTTCTTTTTTCCTTGGTCAAACAAATTTTAATGGTTTCATCTTTTGTTGGTAAAAAGAGAGAAATGTGGTGATGGTAATTTCAACTTTCAGAAGACAATAGAGTCTAGAGATGTCACTTGGCTATTGTTTTTTTTTGTCAACGAACACTTGGCTATTGTTAAAAAATGTAGTGAGATTGGCTTTGTAGTAACTTTATAAGATTGGTTTCAACATGTATTTTTTTCAGATACAAGGTGTGTTAGATTACAAGTAAGTTTAAAGATATATATTTAATTTAATATGTCCAAGACAACAATACTCTTATCTTCCATATAATGTATATATTTACTTTTAAATTCATATATTGTAAAATTGTAAATATAATTGTTGTAAACCAAATTTAACCCAATCTTACTATATTGAACCAGACTCAAATAGCCATCCGGTTCTGCTTCGGTACGATTTTTAAGAGATCGTATGAAGTATATGAATAGATGGGCTCAACAACAAGGAACAAAGGGCCCATTAAAACCTAAAGTTGAATCTCGAGTAATATAGAAAACAAGTGTAAATCGGGCCTCTCTGAAGGTTAATTGGAGAAGAAGAAAGCTCCCTTTCTCCGTTTTATTCTTCGCTTCAGCTCTCTATCTCTCTCTTTCTCGTCTTCTACTTTCTTTTCCGATTCGAGAGCAGAGTTCGTCGTCGTCGTCCAGGTAAATCAAATCACTCGGTTCATACTCACACTTTCATTTATCTCGAGATCTCTCTTCTCGGTTTCCTGGGCTTCAATGTTCTCGACCCGATCTGGGTAAAACTGTTTGATTTTGATGCTTAATTGATTTACTCTACTGTTTCAGAGTTTGCAGAAAGAATGTCTCAGTCAGCAATGGATGTTCCGCCAAAGGGTGGGTTCAGCTTCGATCTGTGTAAGCGTAACGATATGCTTACTCAAAAGGGTCTTAAAGGTCCTTCCTTTTTGAAGACCGGAACCACCATCGTCGGTTTGATCTTCAAGGTCTCTCCTTTTGCTTCTCCTCTACAGTCTCTCTTGCGTCTACTTGATGATACTGTGGTTTTTATTTGTAATGTGGAAACAAAAAGATGTCTGTAGAGTTTGATTAGTGAATATAAGTCAAAGGCTTAAGACAAAAAGCTCTTTTAAGTATTGATGAGCGATGTCGCAGCTACGACATTGTTGTTCTAGTTTAGCTTTATCCTGTTCAACGCTTTCTAGTGCCATTGTGCCGATGTAGTGGTGCCTGTTTTTTTTTTATTAGCTCGGCCTCTCTCCTTGTAGTTTTAGAGCGCATTAATTACGTATGTGAAGACGTTTTGCAGTCACTGTTGTTTTTTAGTAAATGATTGTGGTAGGATGTTAGCTGTATGACACTGATTTCAGTTTTTGTGTGTGTGTGTTTGTTTATAGGACGGTGTGATACTAGGTGCGGATACGCGAGCAACTGAAGGGCCTATTGTTGCTGATAAGAATTGTGAGAAAATTCACTACATGGCTCCTAACATTTATTGTTGTGGTGCTGGTACCGCTGCTGACACTGAAGCTGTCACTGGTATGTGCTTTCTAACTTCGTTCGTGGAAGATTTTGTTCCATCTATCTGAATTTAATTGAAATAATGCGTTGCTCCACAGTACTTGATGCCTTTAGTTTTATCTTGATTTCTGTCTCATTGTTCAGATATGGTCAGCTCACAGCTGCGGTTGCATCGTTACCAGACTGGCCGAGACTCTAGGGTTATCACTGCTTTGACCCTTCTCAAGAAACATCTTTTCAGGTAATTTTTTTTTCTTCTTCTACCTCCTACATAAACTCGGGACTAAAAAAGAAGGATATATGACTTAAACACTCGCCTCATCCAGCTATCAAGGTCATGTCTCTGCTGCTCTCGTCCTTGGTGGAGTTGACATCACTGGGCCTCATCTTCATACTGTAAGTTTTTAGTTTCCATTTACTCTTTTCTTCTGAAAGAGTTATTTGTCTTGCTTGTTTCGTTGTTATTCATATCACCTTTGAATAAAACACAGATATACCCACACGGTTCAACCGACACACTACCATTCGCTACAATGGGTTCTGGTTCTCTTGCTGCTATGTCTGTGTTTGAGGCAAAGTACAGAGAAGGCCTCACTGTAAGTAAAAGCAGGAACATTCATCTTTCAGTTTTCAGCTGTATTGTTATATTCTGTCTGATCGTTTTTCTTGTTACAATATCATATAGAGGGATGAAGGAATTAAGCTGGTCGCTGAGGCCATTTGCTCGGGTATATTCAACGACCTGGGTAGTGGTAGCAACGTGGACATCTGCGTTATCACTAAGGTCTGTCTTCGCCCCTTTTTGTCTGATACATGCGATGAATCTACAAAAATCCCTCTCTCTTGTCAGCATATGTTACTCATCATAGTATTAGAGATACTGCAACACAGTCATTCCATTCGGCGTTGGAGTTTAATACAGTGCTCAAAAATAACTCTTTTGCATTCCTTCTGTCTTGTTTGCTGCTTTTTGAACTTGTTATATGACACTTGTATTGGCAAACAGGGGAACAAGGAGTATCTGAGGAACTACATGGAACCAAACCCAAGAACCTATGTCAGCAGCAAAGGCTATTCGTTCACCAAGAAAACCGGTAAAGCTAATCTCTTCCTCTCTCTTTACTTGATTAAACACAAGATGATAAAGCTCTCAAGGAATCCTGTATTGCTAGTCTCGGCTTTAGTCTACTCGTAACATCCTGATTCGATTCCAGTTTTCATGGGTTCTCACTTGAGTTTATTGTGTATATTGTAAACAGAGGTTCTTCGCACCAAAATCACCCCATTGATGGAGCGAGTTGAAATTACAGAAGTGACTGGTGAAGCTATGGAAGAGTAAATGAAGCGCTCAAGCTCAAGTCTCCATCAAGAGCGTAATGTAGTGTGCGTGAGGCATATCAGTCTTCTCTTTTCTTTACCAATGAATGATTAAGGATTACTCCAAATCTTGTGGCTCTGTTCATCTTTAGGATTTCATTTCACTCTCATGACACTCAAATTTTTTTCTTTTAAAAGTTAATACATTCAACGCTGGTTTGTCCAAACGGAAACCAATCGTTCCGCATTTGATAGTTTTAACCAAATTATCTACTTTGCATGTTTATCAACAGAACGACTAACGATACGTCGCTTTTTGCCTCTGTGGAGAGAGCATGGAGAACGCTCTAAGAGCTTGCAGCAATGGAACTAAGATTGGTACAATCTTAATCCAGAGAGAGAATTACGACGGTCAGACGGGTCTGATTCCCTTGTTTGACAATACATTTTCTCTCACACATAACAGCTCAACGAATAGCAACTTAGCAAGTTAGAGTGATCTTTCACAATTCCGTTGTTGCAGAAGTGTCTAACCTAATCACACGTCATCTTTCTCAACCCTATAGCAGTAAAAGACGACCAAACAAAACCTTCTCAAGTGTTTTTTACAAAGGATATGTCCTAGAGATTCTGGTGATTCTTTATCTTTCTTTGCGGATGGTGGCTTCATTAAGATAAAACATTAGATAGAGAGGAGAACTAGATCAAACACTCCAAAATGTCTTTTGCTAGCAAGTAGCCAGCATCATGAGTTGAGACTTGAGTCTTAGACTGCATAGCTTCAAGTGATAGGCAGCTTAATGACCTTTCAAATCTCTTGGACGCAAAGCAAACCGATTGACAGGAAAGTATCATATATGTCAAATTTTAAGGGATAAACAATCTTGTTTATCACATATCTGAAGAACTCATCCAGAACACAATAGCATGGGAGTCCAAAATAATCTCAGGATTTATAATAACTTGTAATTCAAAAAGTAAGAAATGTGTAAAATCTAAAGATCCGAGCAAAAATCCAGAAGCTTCATAACTTAGCACCATGGAAGTATCGGTAGTACATGAAACCATTCTAATGTTGGAAAGAGAGTAACCGAAATGCGGATTGATAAATTTCTAAATCTTGATGTTGAAGTAATCAGAGTCAAAATGATGTAATCTGACGTAACCATCTTCACCTCCACTAGAGAAACTGCAAATATAGAAATAAGTTTACAAACTCAGCAACACAACCAAAAGAAAAGAAAAAAACAAACCCCTAAAACTCATCATGATGTAAAGAATTAGATAATGCTACTCTACCTCCTTCCATCAGGGTTGAAAGCCAAAGCATTGATAGGTCCAAAGTGACCTTTCACACCACCAATCTCCTCTTGCAGAATCTATATATATATATATATCGTTATATAAAATCAAACACATATATATATATATATCGTTATATAAAATCAAACACAGTTATATATCTATTTCTGTTCCTGGTTGCAAACATCAAGTAAAAGCCGCTGATAATAACACAAACCTTGTCATAAAACTTAGCCTCGAAGTTTCCAGCACGATGATCAGTGGTTGTAACAGCTGATGCATCTTGACCACCTCCAATCACAACCTAAGGAAGAGACAAGAAGAAACAAAACACATCACAAAGACAACATTGATTTTCGAGAATCAAATTCAAAACTTGTTACTACATACATGGTCGAGAAGTGGAGACATGGAGACAGCATTAACAGGCACCCCTGAAGTGTAAGTCTTAATAAGAGCCAACGTTCTCATGTCCCACAGCTAAAACAATTAAACAAACACTCTTATCAGAATATATACATTACCACCGGAGGATTACGAAACATCAGAGAGAAGGAGAAGAAACACATGCCTTTGCGGTTTTGTCAAGTGAACCTGTAATGAAGTGAGAATCATCAGCTGATTTACAGAGCGATGTGATAGTCTGCTTGTGACCCACTTCCTTATCTGTTTCCTTGAGCAACTTCCCAGTCTAGCAAACAATGGAAGCAGTACTATAAATGTTTAATAAGCCAACAATTTTTAAATGAAATTCGTTGAATTTTTTACCTCAGCGTCCCAGATCCTGAGAACAGCATCTTCACCACCACTAACAATGGTTTGGTTCAAAGGTCCCCAAACAGCTCTGTTGATCCTCTTTCTCCCCTCAGGATTCTCAAGGACGAGCACAGAGTCACTAACCTCTGCACCATTTTTCTTTTCCACAATTAGATAAAAAAGAATATTAAAAAATTTACCACATACAAAAGTAAAACATACGGTCTTGGGGATCATCAGCGATGCGTTTGACGTGGATAGCGGAAGTACGCTCCATGAAGGGATCAGTGGTGATCACAGCGAGCTTATCACCAACGGAGAAATCCACAGACCTAGCAGGAGAACTGAACTTGAAACTGAACAGCTGCTGTCCGGTTTTCACGTCCCACAGCTTTGCTGTCTGGTCAGCACTACCGGTTATTAATCTCGACGAGTCTCCTAAAAAAATTCACAAAACAAATCAACACTTAAAAAAAAGATCATATTTTTTTTAAATTAAATTAATCCTAAACAGCAATTCAAGGCGAGCGACTTAACTTGAGACATCACAACACCAAACAGCACCATTGTGGCCACGGTAGGTGCCGTGGCGTTCACCGTTATCGGCATACCAGAGAGTGGGAGTGTGGTCCTTGGCGCAGGAGAAAAGCATGTCTCCGTCTCTGTTGTACCTTAGGAACGTCAATGGACGTTCATGTCCCTTCATCAATATCGGCCTCATCTTTTCAAAAGCTCTCTTCTTCTTTTCAAAAACACGAAGTTGAGTTTTTTTTGGTTCTTAACCAGCTAGACGGAGGATGAGAGAAGTTGCAGACGATGAACGGAGAAAAAGAAGAGAGATTAACTTCCCAGATTCTGGAATAAAAACCCTAATGTTGAGTTCTGTATTTTCAGACAATTATACCCTTGTGTTTTTGGTTTAAACAACTTGTCAAGCTTTCTACGACATCGTTTTTACAAGTTATTGTCAGTCACTCTAAACCGGTTTGTCTGTACACTCGACCTGACCGGTCCTCTGTATCGGGAGCTGAATAATCGACGGTCTACTAATTTTTTAATTCATTGGTGTACGTTCTTTTGTCCATCTTTGGATAACTTACTTTGATTCTTTTATGGGACATTCCCATGGTTGATTTGGATAATCTGGAAAGCTAGAAGCCAACTGAAGTCTTGAAAAGGTTCTTCAAGCCAAGGTTTTGTTTCAAGGGAAAATAAGTTAACTCTTCGTTGAACTATCAATGTTCTTCACCATCTAAAACTTCGTATTTATAACCCAAAAACTTGTAAACAAGTTTCACACGAACCAAAAAAGGAGTTTCTATTGTGTTCAACATTGTGTCTCGACATGATATAAATACCCACACATATATATACAGTCATCTATTACGTTAAACTAGAGTAGCAATTCCACGAAATTCAATAGCAAAACAACAACAACTTACCTTTTTATTCTTCTTCCAAGTAATATCCTTTAAACTCAAACCTTTAACTCTTGCTTCAGCCTCAAAGAAAACAAACATACATGGAGAGTCTCTCATTTCAGTGTGTACCCATCTGAAATCACTGGCGATGGCCTTCTGGTAAAGCAACCACTTTGTGGAAAGGAACTGTTCTTTGAGGCAATGCTCCGTCCTCTTCGTCGTCATCGAATTCAAGCAAGTACCTGGTGCGATCAGAAACTTATCAGTGACTAAGCACTCAAAATTTGTTAAGTAGCCTGTGATGAATATGAACAAAGCTGCGTAGGAACTTACTCGTCAGACTTCCTCTGGAATCAGATTTGCAACATGCAGGTTTGAGTATTTATAAGTTAGTTTAATTTTTTAAGCGAGTCTGAACAGGTGGGGAAACTAAAAACAAAACTAACCTTTCGTGGGGTACTTATTACAGTGGCCTTGTAAAGAGCCGTGGTTCCTGGATACACAGCTAAGACAGGCTTCCCTGGTAGAAATTCTGGTGTGGTTGCAGGATCGTTCCTTTTCGGAAACGGTAATATACATGACATTGATAGTTTATACGTCCTACAAGAAAAAATAATCAGCAAGTTAGTCAAATGACACTGCAAAGAAGTTCTCATAATGAGAGCCTTAATTACCTCTGGCCACCTCCTTCTTCATCATCTCCTGGCTCTTCATCGAGTACTTCAACTCTGTCACAAAAGTTTGAGCTTTACTTTAGATCCATGTTTCGGTTGAAGACTTATCTAAGTTTTAAGTAACTACTACTAATACTCCCTCAGCTAAAGAATGTGAGGATTCTTATTAAAAGGGTTTAAGCTTTACTCTTTTGTGTCTCTATCGAAGTGAATCACTTTCACCACAAACCATTCATCCTTCTCGGCATCATCGGCAGTGACTCTTGCAGCAACCTACATGAAACATACGTCATTATGAACTTTTTTTGGGATTTAGTGAATCAACTCAAAGAAGAGAGGTAGATGTTGTTGTGTACCTGTTCACCCCTTAGACTGGCATAAGCCTCGATTTGGTTTCTCACGGAAGGAGAAACTCTTTGTACATCTGACTCCACTTTCATTCTCTTCCTCTTCTGATCGTTGCCTTCTGCCACTTATGTGATATCATTACAAGCATCGGAAAAATCTTAATCCCACTTATTATATATAAATATCAAGATCACTGGAGACGTTTAAGACTCAAAAAGAGTATTCAAGTCTTTGCTTTCTCACAAGAACAATGTAAGAGCAAACATCACAGGTCTAAATGGTAGCCGAAGTATACCTAGTTTTCTGCGTTGTTGCCCCGTTGGTCCAGATGGAAGCAGGGAATCCAACTGGGTGAGCAGAATGTTTGACACACTGCGTCAAATACAACACTATAGAGGTTAGTGTTATAAAACCGAGATAAGTTGTCATGTAGCTGCATCATCACTCTCTAACTCATTCAGAAACTTTCTATAAGCAGTAGATATAATGTAACAATGAAAAGGAAATAATGAAGGGATGTGGCTTACGTTACTTCACTTTCTGAAAGCTCTTTTGCTTGAATGTACAAATTTTTAAGCTTTGACAATGAAGTATCACCAGGCTTCTCAACTACCTCAGGCGCTGCATTTGAACACAATTAGCGAGTCAGCCAGATAGTTCTACCAATTTGATGAGCATTATAACCTCCATACAAAAAGGATAAATTTAAAGGCTAACAATGCTCACGAGAATCCAATAAACAAACTGTTTATGACTCCATTAATTTCCTTAATCCATATTAGCTAAATGTGATACCAACCAAATTTGGATATGTGCAATGGAAAGAAAATCTGAGCTAGAAAGAGTCACATTAAGTCCTCTAAGTTACCTATCACTCTGTATGATTCTACTATCTAAAAACTAAAAAGCTTCAGATTCCCATTAGTTTGTTTCCATAATAGATGATATGATAAAAGCTTTAGATTCTACTCCAACCTTTCGCGATATTGTCCATTTTGGGCCAAGCCTTCGTGGATTTGTTCTCCAGAAGGCTTCTCCCGGCCTCATACTAAATGGAGTTGGACTAGACTTATTATATATATGATTTTCTCGGTCTAATATTCCGATATGAAATTTTTCTTGGAAAGGCGTCTCCGGCCTCGTACTAAATAGAGTTGGACTAGACTTAAATATATTTAGATTTTCTGGGTTAGTATAGGACTTGGATTTGCCTATTTACCATAACAAGACTGTATGAATACTTTCTGGTTACAAAATCAAAGTTTGGTTTTGAGAAAATGAAAACTCTCCAAACAAGTTAAGAGACAATTCCCAAAAATAAATGTCAGAAAACTGGTAGGGAACTTAGCTAAATCTAAATTACTTTCTTCCAAGAAAACATGGTAATATAAAGTTTAAACCACTCTCTTACATTAATGAGATTAAGTCTCTTACTATTTGGGTTTCTTGGGCAGATTTTATGTATTGATGTAATCCATATAACATTACTTGTTTAATTACTTTAAGATCTAAACACGCACAAACGATTCACAAAACACAATCAAAGGATACTAATTGAAATCGATGAAGATCAAAACCAGTATCAGAAGAAAAGACATACTAGCTTGAAGCTTCTTATGCATCTTATTGATCTCGACGAGGACTTCCTCTTGTTCCTTCCTTAACCGATCAAGCTCCTTCGTGTTCTCCAGAATTCCGGCAATGTCCGGCGATGACGACATCGTTCTCAGCCTTGCTGCTGCAGACAATCAGGCAAAATTAATAATTAAAGGGATTTATGTTTCGATGTTGAAACTCTCTCTCAGGAACGAGAAAAGATCTGAGTTTTTTTTTTGCTCGTTTTATTAGAAAAAAAAAAGAATAATTTCAAAATCCAAGTCGAATTTTTTAATTTTTGTTTTTGTTGGATTTTTGATTGGGCAATTCAGGAGACGTTACGACGTCGTTTATTGGTAGAAAGGGAAAGTTATTAGGGAATATTTCCATATTTCCATTCGTAGTTAATGAGATTAGTGGTGTAATCCGGATCAAAATTAAATTTCGATTTGGAAAGTGAGTAAACTTTATTGTTTATATATATGCATTCAAATTTAAAAAATTTAAAAGTTTTATTCAAAAATAATACCTACTAAACTTGAATTAAAAAGATGAAAAAAATTAAAGAAAGAAAACGTAGGTATAAACATCTCTTGATGCGTGATTGTTTATCACTAATCTTGATTCCTTAATCTGCGATTATCATAATGTTTTATCCTATCTGATTGCCACGTTGTTAGCTTAACAGTAGTGTGTAACTCCCCGCCACGTGTATGTCATGACTAATTTAAAATGGGGCCGAATGAAACCCAAATTAAGCTGTTACTGGGCCGTGCATATTGACACGAAGTAACGAGTGTTCGATTTAACTCGCACCTAAGTTAGCAAGAGAAGAAGAGACGGAGACAATTGTGGTAAGAAGGAAGAGTTGAACAAAGAAAGGCTGCCGATTTTGCCGGTTCCCTGCAGTAAATTTCGACGAAGCGTGAACCAGTTCTTGGTTTCGTAAGCTGAAAGATTTCGAGGCGCTCAACGAGAATCTTTTTCTGCTCCGTTGGCAACGGTGATCGACACTTTATGAGTTTCTGTGCTTGTCTGAGTTTCTGCTGTTTTTTTCTTTCTGTCGCCAATAATCAGACACGACCAAAATTGTGTTTCCTTTTGTGTTGGTGTCTGTTTCGGTATATGATTGCATGTTATTATCTCCTTTGGAGTTGTTTTCTGTGATCGCATACTGCAGTATTGATAGTTTCACTTGAACAAATGTGAAAGAAACGCTTTTATTTTGTTAGTTTAGAAGCGGTTGTTTTTTTGGTGTGACTTGTTAAAATTTTATTAATTTAGACGCACGAGTACCGGGAATTAGGATCAATTCGTTGAAATGCTGCAGTTGCATGTGTGATTCTGCTACTCTGTCTCTGTGACTGGCTTTATGAAGCTTGTTTCTTTCAAAATCCTCAAGGATTGTTTTATTAGTATTTTTTTTATAGTTAAACAGTCAATCAAAGAAGGCATTTGTGACGAAAGAGAAGGAATGGACATGAGGACTTCTTTGTAGCACAACTTTACATATACATTGACAGTATATATATGTATCGGATTCACAACCTCTAGGTATATTCTCTGGCAAGTGCTTGTGTTCTTTGTTATACAGGTCTTAATCCCTATAAATTATCTACATGACTTAGTAAAACCTTTTCTTTTTTAATTTCAATCCTTATATGTACATTTCTCTTTTAAAATACAGTGAAACTATGAGAAGACCAAGTCAAATGATGGAACTTCTTCTAACATCCTTCTTCGGGGTTATAGTTGGTTTCCTTATGGGTATTACTTTCCCAACCCTCACCTTAACTAAGTTAAGAGTAACTCTTCCCTTCGCGCATCATGCCTCTTTACATTTTCCATTCATTTTAACTTGATATTATGTCATTTGCTTACACAGTAATAATTTTCCATCTTTTTGTTTTGAAATTGTTAGAATCTTCCATCCACATTGTTTTCCTCCATATCTTTCATACATTGAAGATAAATACTCTGACTTATCAAGAAAAAGGCTATTTACTGCTTGGTCTTCCACAAAGAGCACCAAACTCAAGTCAGACATCCCTGATCCCCCTTATAGCTATAATGACACTAAGGGTGGGACTAGCTATTATTAGTCTTTCTATGCTTTATTGAAATGAGATGATATAACTTTTCTGAGGTATTGCAGATATGGGATCCTACTAACCCCCGTGCTGCTGAGAGGCTACCCCCAGATATTGTTACGCCTGAATCAGATTTGTACCTCCGTAGATTGTGGGTTAACCCTAATGAGGTTTCATAAATTTGATTCTACTGGCTCGTGTTACATTAGTATGGTTGCAAGATCATGTCCAATTTTGGTTGGTCTATATGGCATGCAGGATTTAAAAATCAAGCAGCGGTATCTAGTAACATTTACGGTTGGTTATGATCAGAGGAAAAATATAGGCGCTGCGTTGAAGAAGGTATCCTGCTTCCTCCCTGTACTTCTTTTCCTTCTTCTGCTCTCATTGCTTAACTTTGCATTTCTCAGTTCTCAGATTACTTCACTATAATGATGTTTCACTACGATGGACGGGCCAGCGAATGGGGAGAGTTTGAATGGTCCAAGCGAGTCATTTATGTCAGCATTCGGAAACAAACAAAATGGTTAGCCAGCTAGTTTCCTAAGTCTTTGGCAGATATCTGGCGGTGGTGAAGAAACATGGTTTGGAAATTTCACTGCCTGTGTTAGAACCGTACGAAGGTCTCACATGGGAGATGACTAAGAAAAGAGACGACACTGAAGTCCACAAGTTAGGATAATTTATACGATGAAATTCCTATAAGTTCTGTTTCTATGTTCTTATGTTTTCTTGCAGTTGCAGGCATGCTGAGGAGAGGAATAGCTGGTGCAGATCCAAATTCGTATGCTACTTCACTTACCTATCAATGTAGTTCCTTAAATATCTTTATCATTCATGCTTTTTGATGTAAACCGGAGTTAGATTCGTTGGGATTATGGCTCCTGTTTTCTCCCGTAAAGCATAGCGCTGTGTATGGCTTATGATTCAGGTATGTAATAGATCCAAGCACTCTTTGTTTAAAGGAAATTTTCTGTTCAGAATATTCCAATTGTAAATGCAGAACGAACCGGGGCTCCGGACAAGTTAATTTGGCTGGGAACAAAAACAGGGGCGTACTCAACAAAGTCCGGGTATTTCACGGCTGTGAACAGAGAGGAGATGGACGAACCGGGTGCTCCAGTCAGAGACTTTAACTGGAAGAAAAACGTATGGGAACTTCAGTGTACCCCGAAGATCAAAACCTTCTCTTGGAAGCTCCTTAAGGGGGCCCTCCCGGTGGGAGAAAGACTCGCAGATCGCCATATTCCCATCGACCCAAGCTGCAAAAGATGCGGAGCCTCGGAATCTATTGCTCATCTCTTCTTCCAATGCCAGTATGCGAGACAAGTTTGGCTCGTAGCCCCTTTTGTCTCAACTGTGGAAAGTAGCGGAGAAATAGATTTATTTGACTATTGGCCATCTTTTTGCAACAAGCCCTGTCTCCCACCACCGGGTATCACTATCAACTCTCTAACCCCCTGGATTTTGTGGAACCTATGGATATCTGAGACAGGAGAAGAGATGGATAGATAGGTTCCCAAACTAGTAACCTTACTTGCAGGT
>OVBX01001031.1:0-29874 GCA_900406325.1 Erucastrum elatum | reverse complement strand
TATACGCTTGATACCCAAGGTTACGGGCCCTCGTAAAGTCTCTGATTACCGGCCGATAGCTCTGTGTAATACTCACTATAAAATCATTGCAAAGATTCTCACCCGCCGGCTAAAACCCATCTTGCCTCATCTCATTTCCAAGAACCAATCTGCCTTCGTTTCCGGCCGCGCTATCACAGATAACGTTCTAATCACCCACGAAATACTCCACTACCTTAGAACCTCCGAAGCAAAGAAGCACTGCGCCATCACTATGCAGGCTCTGTAACTTGCTGAATTTATCTTAAGATGTTCAAAATATCTCTGAGACTATTGCTATGGTTTCAAAATCTTTAACACTCCACACATTTTTTTATTTTTAACACCTTTCATTTAGTACATATTCAACTTTTATGCATTAAATAATTGAATCAATATCCATTGTACTAATTAGTAAATTTTGTCCATGCCCATATTAAATAAACTTAGTTTCTATTTAGAAAAAAACTTAAAATGATAAATTTTGTACAAGAAAGAAAATATATATTTTAATTTATATTAATATTATTAATTTTAAATAACTAAGAGAATATATATATATATTTTTTTAAAAAAATACATGTGTCGTCAAAGGTCTTCACTTTCTTCTTATTAAACATATTGAATTTGTTCAACTCCAAATAATCTTCATTATAAGATTTCATTTTTAAATACCCACATGTAAAAATTTAACTACCGAAACTTTTATTAAAACACCACTATTGTATATAGTCTAACGAAATAAAATAAATTATAAACATTACACTTATCCATGTTTAACTTTATACTTTTAGAAACTAATGAAATAAACACACAAAATATAGTTTATGCAGATTATTGTTAACTACGAAAAGTAAGTTGCTGTACTAGAAGATCATGGGTCAATGTACCCGACTACTGACATGGTACAATACCTTAGCCATGCGTATATTCGTCAATCAGTTTTTACAACTCCTGCATTTGGTATTTTTCATAGTGTTATCACTGTTTTGCTATTTTCATCAACCAATAGTATATATATATATATATAAGAAGTATAGTTACACTATGCTGCATACCAAATTCTCATGATTTCTTATAGTCTAATCTGATTTCACTTTTTATTTTCGTTTTAAAATATTTGATGGGAATTAAGCAACATGTCATAATTTATCTCATCGACACATTGGTACATGGTCTGCCTTGGGTGCGAAAACCACTAGTCCCCCAGTCTTCAAACGTCCGTCCACTAGACAAGTCTAAGCCCTCTTGCCTATTCTGATTTCCCAACATATTTTTGTATGATGTCTATGTGTAACAATCTCAAGTCTCAATTTCAAGGACTATGAGATTTATTTGGAAAGAAAAAAAAGTCTTTATGCAAGTGAACACTTTTGAGTGGACTAGGCTAGAAGAGGAAGCTTGGAGATAGAAAATACACGAGAGGAGGATGAAGTGACTAGGTGGGAAAACCGTGAGGACAAAACTCGTCACCGAAACCGGGCTTCGTAGCCTGGTGGTAAAGGNGAGGGCGGCCCCAAAAGAGAACGGCGCGCAGCGAGAAAAAAAAAAAAAAAAAAAAAAAAAAAAAAAAAAAAACTCGTCACCGATACCCTGCCCATGTGTGTCATTTTGATAGTTTTTGGGTCTTGGCATATGCTGGATCTCCATAGTGAATGCATATGCATTAAGACCTTCAACGATAGAATTTTCAGCTAGATTTGAAGGGGTCATGACGATGCTATTTCTTTTTTTTTTCCATCAAGGATATTAAAAGAGATAAATGGGCCAAGCCCACAAACGGCCGAAGCCCAAATACAACCATCAAATATTCAGAAGTCCAAACAAACACGGACCAAAATACAAACAACAACGGGCCCTCGGTCCAGACCCATAACACCCACGGCCCAAACGGAGAAAGCGGTGAGGAGGCTACACGTGGAAGGCCCTGCTCCATTCACTCGACATCCGTCAACACCGCCTCAACTCAGCCGCTTCCGCTTTACACCGTCACGTTTGTCGGAGCTTCGAGACCGACAAAGCCTCCAAAACGAACCTAATCCCCTTCTACTGCGCAGGGTCGTCACGCCGGTGAGATCAGTCGAACTTTGAGATCTCCACCTGCTTCGGACCACTTCAAACCCTAGACCCCCGACTCGGGAAACCATTTCTCTCTCTCTTTAAACCGACCACTCATCAACGGCGAGCTTCAACTTCAGAAAAGAAGACCTCCGCCGTGACTCAAGCTAAACAAACCACATAAGAACAAAGGGAAAACCTAGAAACTCGACCTAAAGAACACAAAAGCCGACGACGCAAGGCGATAAACACCTTCACCCCTCGGAACCCAAACCGGCGTCGATGAAACTACGAAAGCTTCCACCTCCCGGAGATTAGCCGATGACGCAGAGCTGCGAGAACCTCCACCCCCCGGCAGCTAAAGCGGCGATGATGGAGCCAGACTGAGCTTCCGCCTCCCGTAGCAAACTCTACCTCGACAAGATCCAGTCGCCTCAGATCCGTCATCCTGCCTCCTCACCGCAGCACCAGAGAGAGGTGAGTCACTGCCGTTCAAAACTCTCCACCGAAGAGATCTTCCCGGAAAAAAACCCTAACCCAGAGTCGCGAGTATGTCGGAGAGGATTACAGATCGAGGCGCATCGACGGAAAACTAGAGTGAACATACAACAAAAGAACCACCGGTGCCGGCACGCGCTCGGACGCGCGGCCGGACGTCGGTGATATCTTCAAAGCATTTTTTCTCTCTTTTCTCTCCAAATATCATTTTTTTTTTGTTTTTTTCTCTCTTCTCTCTCTTCAAGCGTTTTTTCTCTCTTATATCTTCAAGCGTTTTTTCTCTTTTCTCTCTCTTCTCTCTCCAAATATCGTCGGCCGGCCGGACGACGATGCTATCTCTTTTACAATCTTTAATAGTTCTCGACCAAATTTTCTCAATTTTATAATAACTTCAACATCATAACACCATACTGATATTCCAAAACTATTACATCATGTGACACGTCTATTTATTTGTTGTTTAAAATTTACACCTTGATAGACGAATCAGCTTACTTTATAAAATTCAAAACTTGTAGAACAACCATTTACCATTTTTATTACATTTACAACTAATTTACAAAGGAACTTGTAGCTCTTCTGATTTATACCATACTGTTTACTCATTTAATGCTTCAGCACGAGCAAGAATAGGGAATAAAGTAAGTCCGAGTGAGTGCATACACATTTGGCAAATACTCCATTTGTTTACAGTAATAGCTGTTTTCAGATTTTTATAAATTAATAGAAAATGTTAGTAATGATTCTTCTATTTAACTGCTACTTAAATAATGAATATTTTAAAAGAAAGAAAACAAATAATTCAATTTGAAAGCTGAAAATAGATAACATTTTGAAATATTTTTTTCCCTAAAATATTTGTCAATGAAGAACAGAAGGAATATTAGTTATGCTACAATTATCTATTGAAAACAGCATAATATGTGTGGTTACCGGCTAGTTAACTTTTAAGCTTTCTTTTGTGAGGTATACGGCGGCAACTATTCCAAAAAAACATTCACATTTGTTTTTCTTTTTTTTAAACACTTTCATTGATAGGAAGAAGACATAGAAAGACAAAAAAGCAAGCCATTACAGAAGGATCAAGCTTAATCTACACAACAGCAGCAAGGATTAAGACCTACAATAAAGATGTCTTAACCAACGAAGATAGCCAGCAGCTGTATAAGATTGAAAACGACCCTTTTTAATGACACTATCAGCTATAAGGGAAGCACCCTTTATACCATAGCGTTTCATTCACATTTGTTTTTTTTATTTTGATTATAATTTCGTATATTTTAAATTAGAACTGGCAAAATAAAATAAAATATCAAGAATGGAAAATGGTCCCCTTCACTGCCAAAATACATGAACCTCTATCGAGTCCTGACCAGTGAATATCTTTTTTTTCTTTGATTTTGTTGTAACGCCCCTGACTCTACGGCTAATGGGTTTTTCATACCTATTCTCTGACTCTACGGCTAATGAGTTTTTCATACCTATTCTCAGAGATTAGAAATCATTATTTACTGACCTTTTATACATTCACAACATGACATTTCTATGTGATTTGAATTCATTCTCACGGTATTGCAAATCTGTTTTAATAAGTCATCAATAATTTCATTACTCCAGTTCAAATACACTTAATTTTAGAGTTCTAAAAAGATGTGTATCAGAAATTGTAAGCGTATGTTATTGACATAAATAATCAAATCAGTTTTTTTAATTATTTCCATATACCATAATTCGAGATGTTACATTTCTATTCACATATGGTTCGTATCTTTAGTGTTTTTTTAAATAATAATTATAGACTACTTTAAGAATATAAAATATACGATTATTGTATGGAAATTCTGTCTTTTATGTGCTCTATATTTGCTTCATTTCTTTTAGACAAAAGCCATTAACGTTGCTGAAAGTGTGACTTGTTCTTTTATAAAATGAACAAGGAAAAATAGTAATGAGCATGGTGTCAATACTGCCTCGATTTGATAAATCATTCCACCGGGTTCGATAAACTTTTCCCGGGTTCAACCACCTATTGTTTTTTTTTTTGATTTTTTTTTGATGATCCAGGTCTCCGGTTCGCTAATTGGACGACCGACTATCCACCCGAAGGCGGTCCTGGACGCTGCGCCCCGCATGTTAAATTTGCGCAGTGGCCGGGATTCGAAGCTGGGTGGCGGGTGCCTCAGCTGAGGTTCCTTTACCACCAGGCTACGAAGCCCGGTTCAACCACCTATTGTTAGTTACTAACTAAACATGTTTCTAGCAAAAAGAAAAGTAGTAAGAGAAACTAGACATGTTGAAATATAACAACAAGCTGTCAAGCCAGTAATGAGCCGAACCATTCAACTTTTTTTTTCAATTAAGAAATGATAGCTTTTATCAAGTGATATACATGTGTTGTTCTTGTTTGACATGTTTCAATTTGAACATCTGAAGTGTCAAAAGAAAAAAAAAAATATTTCGCAAAAAAAAAAAACATCTTAGTGTTTCAACTATGTATCATTGTGTTGCTATGAATGAAAATGAAAATTAGAGGGGAAAAAAACTGTTTATCACGTAAGTCTCGTATACATGCGATAAATTACTTATAAATAGTCTGACGACATTACCATGTCTGCATAGGTAAAAGAATATATGTAATGGGCCCGTTATCCTTATGGTGCGTGGACTCTGAAGCCATGTTAGTTGAGTTATAACTTATAAGAGCTAATTAACTTTAATTTTTATCTATAACATAAAATTATTATCAATCATTTTATGTTAAGTTTTAAATCTACAACCAAAACAATAAAAATGGTAAGAACTATGTTTATTACAATCTTATTCCATAAAGATGGTTAGGAATATACTTTTTAGTTTTTTTTTTGTTTAAGAAAATAATAATGATTTTTACATATTAATTTCCACAGTAATATTTTTATAGCTTTATGGTCTAACCAATCATCCACTGTATCTTGTTACGAATCGTGATAGATTGTAATTTTTAGCTTTCAAAAGTCAAGGCTGTGTGTATGTACTTATGTGCTTGTCATGTCTAGTCTTCTCTCTATTCCCTGGTGTCTTGTGTTAGAGTTAGACCACATCTTAAATACTTTCTTTGTTTTTAATTATAAGTATTTTTAGCAAAAATAATTTATTTCACAGTATAATTAGTTTACATATTTTAATGTATTTTTTTTATTTATTAAATATTGTGTGATCAATAAAATAATCTTAGATATTTTATAATTGGCTAATTAAATGATTTTTCTTTAAAAAAAACAACTCCTAATTATTTATGTTTTTAAGCAAAATTATTACAATTGAAAACATAGTGAGTAGTATGTTTTAATATTTGTGAATATATTCAGCCGAGAAATGTGTTTATTCGTCGAAATAAAACGATAATATTCGTGGGCCACACGGTTTCTCACTCATATCGTTATGTGACTGGATTCAATTCACGATGGTTTAGTCTACACACTCTACTTAGGGATGAGCAAAATATTCGTAAATTTTGATTCAATTCGTTATTCGCTTCGATCCGATCCGAAAAATCTGGATATCCGTAACTTTACAAATCGAAGCAAATACTAAAATTCAATATCCGTCAAAAACGAAGCAAATCACAAATATTAAAATTTTGGGAAGCGGATATCTGATCCGATCCGTCAATATATAAGTACATGTATATCTTGATTATATTTAAAGTTCTATATGTATAAAATTATATAATTATTATTCTGAGATATGATTTGACAGATTTTATTTACATTATTACTTATATAAAAGTAGTACATAAAAGAAAAAAAAATATTTTATGATAACTATATTTTTTTCTTAAATTTTGTGTTATTATAATTGTTAATTGAGTTTAATTTTTTTTACAAAATATGTAGATTTATTAATACTTTTAATTTTTATCTTATATATCACGTAAAAAATACATTATACAAAACAAATCTGCATCAAAACTTTAAGATTATTTTTATTAATCAAAACATATGAGATATCCGTAAGTATTCGCAAATATCCGCAAATATCTAATTATTTTCCGGATATCCGTTTTTCCGAATATCTGTATTTCTCCGAAGCAAAGCAAATACAAAAATTAGATATCCGTAACATACGAAGCAAATCACAAATACCTTCAAAAACCCGGATATCCGATCCGTGCCCAGGCCTCTACTAGTCTGTGTAGCTCTCGAATCCGCATTTTTGAAACGCTCGTTTCTCTTGGACATTTATGCTTATAAATGTGTTCTTTTTTTACCACATTTGCACCCAAATGCTAATTCTTTGTTGCGACATCATTTTTAATACATACTCCTTCCGTTATAGAATAAGTGTCACTCCGGCACTTTTCACACAGATTAAAGAAATTGTTGAAATATAAGTAAATTGTTATTAATTACACTTCAGTGACCAATAATATTTTAAATAAATAAAATTATTTATAAAATCAATGTAGTTTGCAATTAATTTTCAGCTGAAATTAAGTATAATTTGCATTAAAATTGTATAATGACACTCTTTGTTAAACAAGAAAAAACAGTTAGAGTAACACTTATTTGAAAACAGAGGAAGTATATCGTTATAGTATCAGCAACTGTAAGTGTAAGACCATCTGCAGCAGAAGGTTTATACATGAGTTCACACATTTTTCGAAACAGAAATATATTAAAGTAATAAAAAAACTATGAATTCGGTTCGTCTGATGTCTTCCCCACGAGACGGAGTAATCACTGTAGCACATGCTCCATGACACGTAGTGATCCGCGACTGACCCGCTTTTTTTTTTAAATCTAATCGAAAACGTTAAAAAATAATAATAAAATATTAAATTCACGAACCTCAAGCACAGTTCAGCGATGCGGCTGCCCTAAGAGACGCGAATGCACGTTGTCAACGAAGGATGCAAGTGCACCCACAAAAATAATTAATTTTACAATTTTAAGCCTAAAACCAATAGAACTTGTTAGTTAAATTGGTAAAAATCATATTGTGCGTCCATTTTCAGGTTTGATTCCCTTTACTGATTTTCCTGTTAAATGATACACCCATAGAGAAAATCTACTAGTTTCGCCCCTGATACTTAGGTTATGAATAGTAACATATACTTAGGTTATGAATAATAACATATAAAAGTGTGTAATTTAACTATCAGTTAAAGAGTAACCGTTCTCTCTCCCATCGACCATCGTTAATGGCGCGATTGGAAAGGAGATTTTCTCCAAGGTCCAAAATTTGATCTGATCAAGGCATTGATCAAGCTCTCGATGTCTTTTCATCTCTTACTTTTTTTCTCTCTCGATGTCTTTTCATCTCTTACTTTTTTTCTCTTGTTGTGAGAAAATTTATTTATGACAGACTGAAAGGAACTTTTTCTTCCTTTCAATTTATTATTGCATTCTCCGGTGTGGAATCTGTAACCATGACTGATGACTTTAATCTAATTTTGTTGAAGCAAGGATCAAGCGGTAAAGAGTTCATCTTAACTGTTTCACTTAGAAAACAATTACCATGGAAGCCACCATGGTGTAACATTTTCATGGAGATAGAAATTTCAACATGTTCATTGATGCCGCAGTGGAGATGTATTTTTTTTGTATGGCAATGATGTTAGAATCATTGAACGTCGGCAGATTCACTTACTAGTTATTTTCAGAGACTTGCATCTGATATGTAGTGGTAATTTTTTTTTACGTTTTCCGAAGTTGTATATTTGTCATCTCTGTTAAAAAAGCTAAAATACTGGTACAAATATTTTTGCAATAACCAAATTTTTGTTACTACATCAGAGTCTACGTGTTATCATAAAATAAATAGAAACAATTTTATAAAAAGGGATTTATCGTAATTTGTTTACAAAAGAACGATTTCATGGTCTGGCTTTTCGCAAAACACATATTTACGATGTACAGTTCTTTATAAAACCCAAAACCTACGATGGAGAGAGCTCTAATTACAATATTTTAAAAACATTTTCACTAGGTGTTCAAAAAAACCATTTCACTAAATTTTACATCAATCAATCTACGTAAAACTACATTATATACAAACTGAAGTTTCAACCTAATATAAAAGCATTTTAACCTTTAAACCACTAAATCAAAGGCTTCCACAAATGGTAGCCAATCCAAGTGCCTGAAATTTCTTGTTCATACTAAAAAGAAGAAAAACGAAAATCTCTTGTTTCAAAACTCCCACACGAACATTGGTTAAAACGAAATGATACATGTTTATCACAATTTCCACATGCTCAAGTAACTTGTTTCCTAACACACGCGTCTGGGAAAAAAAAGAGAGGATGGATTCTTTTTGTTTCTTAATAAAGTTGAAAATTCTCACATAGCAACAAAATACTTTAAGCGATTCGGTCCCAGATACTTAAATTACTGACGTTAAGAACTCGTAGGTCTGGGCACGGATCAGATATCCTAGTTTTTGAAAGTATTTGTGATTTGTTTCGTATGTTACGGATATCTAAGTTTTGTATTTGTTTTGTTTCGGAGAAATACAAATATTTGGAAAAACGGATATCCAGAAAAAAATAGATATTTACGAATATTTAAAGATATCTCATATGTTTTGATTAATACAAATAATTTTAAATTTTTTAAGCAAATTTGTTTTGTATAATAAATTTTTACATGATATATAAGATAAAAATTAAACGAATTAGTAAATCTACATTTTTTTTTTGTTCAACTAATCTACATATTTTGTAAAACAAATAAACTTAGTTAACAATTATAATAACACAACACTTAAGAAAAAAATATAATTTTCATAAAATATTTTTCTTCCTTTTCTGTACTACCTTTATATAAGTAATAATGTGAATAAAATTTGTCAAATCATATGTCAAAATAATAATTATATAATTTTATACATATATAACTTTACATATAATCAAGATATACATGTATTTATATATTGCCGGATCGGATCGGATATCTGCTCTCTAAAATTTTAATATTTGTGATTTGCTTCGTTTTTGACGGATATTGAATTTTAGTATTTGCTTCGATTTGTAAGTTACGGATATCCGGATTTTTCGGATATGATCGAAACGAATAACGAATCAAATCAAAATTTACGAATATTTTGCCAATCCTTACCTACAGGGAGAGTGGCACCCATCATGTGTAAACGCGTAAGGTAAAAACTTATTAATTACGTTTCACTATCAATGACACTAGGGTATTTTTTCCGTATGATCTGTCAGTGAATTTAAATCAGACTTTGGTCAGGTCAGATTAAACGCTTAAACAAGATCGTACTCTTCTTTTTTTTCAAAGAAAAAAAGAAGATCGTACTCTTCTTTTCATGAATATTTCCACGAATGTTTTTAAGTATAATACAGAAGAAATAATTATTATAAATAAATAAAATCAGTTGTACAAGTGCCTATGAACATTGTTATCCGCATCCACCACTGATCACCGCTATGTCGAAAACCATCGTAGTCAACAGTTACATGCCATAAAATTTTCATTGATATGTCAAATAAATATTGACAATGATGATTTACATATCACCATACAAAGATATCACGAGATAGAGTAGTTTTTCTTAAAAGTTTTGGTTGAATATTAAATTTTAAAATTTTATATATTTAAACAAATATTTTTCTTTTCGTTTTTTTTTAATTTTTTTTTGAATTCTGAAATTGGTTTCCTGTTTTTTTTCCAAATTTTCTAATTTTACTGATTTTCACAATTTTTAATACTTTTTCTTTTTTATTAATGTTTTTGAATTTCTGAATATTTTTTTGTGATATTTAACTAGCCATGCTAAATAAATAAATAAATACTTACTGTGATCTTGCGCATCAACTATATCTGTCGGATAAGTCAGTGGTCCACTGACATCTACTTCAACTTGGGTTGCTCCACACTATGAATTAGAAGAAGTTATGATATAGCATAGCATGAATACAGCTAAAAGTTCCATATCAACAAGTCTCAACAAACCCTCTCCATCAATTCCACTGCCATGTGGTTAGCAGCCTTGGTATCTCTCTGCCCACAATTAAAATATTACAGGCTATACAGCTTAGCGGCAGTACCAATCTTGTACCAATATCTAAGAATAAGTAGAACAACCATAATAACACACATAATTAAGCAGTTAAAAGTTCAAATGCTGTAAACCAAGTTAGCAGCAAGAGCCTCTGGCTGAACAAATGCCACCGAGCTGTGGTTCCTTTCTATGTAAAATAACATGTCTTTTGATCAAAAAAATAATAACATGTCTAAGAAGAATAAAAAAATAGACGATCAATTAAACGATGAATGATTCCATACCTAACATAAACCATGAGCACAGATGAAGGCAGTCTTTATATAGCCTATAAAACAGATTAACCATATAATATCGCAGCTGCTTCTCAATTTTACATCGAATAAACTCAGTTCATTAATCCTTCCCTCTCTGAGGAGGTGTTGGAAAGTATTGAACCGGTGGACGCTTATCATGAATTAAAAATATAAAATAATGATATCAAAATATAAACTAAATATCTATTTTAAAATAAAATATTTTTAAAGGTATCATTTATACATTACTAGAAAAAACCCGCCATACGGACGGGATGTGATATTTTGTCAGTTATATTTTTTAAGTTTATTTCTAAATTTATGGGATTGAGTTCATCTTTGATTCAAATCAGTTTTCGTATGATTCTTTTGCGATTGGTGTAATTGAAAACCTAGAAAATAAAAAATGAGTTAAGTCCAATTTGTACAGCATAAAAAAGTAAATATTCAGTGAAGCTACTTTATATCCTTACAAAGCTACATCTTTATTAAGATATCCTTTATAAGTATATTACACGTCTTAGCAACATCAGGAGATGCCCTAATGCAAAAAGAATATAGCTTGGTTTTCCCAAATTTAGTAGAATGATGACTTTAGAACCTTTCAAGTACTGGCATAAGGGATATAAATCCGATCCTGGTTATGGATTGTGTTTAGACCAAAAAGACATAATGTCGGTAATAAAAAAAACCCTAGAAATCTGCAGTACAAAAACAAGGAACTAAATAAGCTAAACCATCCTTAAAAATGATCACCAAGTAAATAGCAGATGCTTCTTTCAAACAATTGAATATGTTAACATCTACATTGAGTTTGTGGTAGCTTTAATTACATGGCCCAAAATGTTCCACTGTATTTCTCCTGCGATTTCCTTCTTTCTTTCATTTCTGGTTGTTGTCCGCGCTTCCCGCAGAATCTGATATTTTGTCGACCAAAAAAATAAAAGTTTGTTTGGGTTTGTTTATAAGTGTATTTGGAAATTACAATAATTTTAGAATATAATAATTTATATGATAATTTATATTTCCAAAATCTGTATTATTCAAATTTCCCCTTTAGATTATTTTAAGAAATTTTTATTATTTAAATAATTAAAAAATTATTCACAATATTATATATTAGTTAAATTTAATAGATTTGATTTAGGTGTTTTATTAGGATTGTGATATATTTTGTGTGTTGAATCCATATGATAGGATACTAAATTTTTATATTTAATTCATAAAATAACATAAAATAATTGAAATGTAAAATAAAATGATACATGAAATCATTTAATAGTAAAATAACAAATAAATTGTCTTGTTTCTGTTTGTTTAAAATTTATCGATAGTCTTTTAATTCATGATTTAATAAAACTATATATTTACATAAATGTTAAAATTAATAATTATCATAACATCAATTATTGTACCAGTTGTTTTTATCCAAAGATATTCTTTGAGGTTTTTATTTATAGAAATTACATAATGTCTAGAAATAGTGGCAATAAATTATATTATTTAAAAAAAACAATTCAGTTACAATTTATTGCCACTATTTTTAGACATTATGTAATCTCTATAAAGAAAAACCTCAAAGAATATCTTTGGATAAAAACAACTGGTACAATAATTGATGTTATGATAATTATTAATTTTAACTGTAAATTTCAGTATTTTCATGGCCCTTTTTGATCTTATTTCGTTGGACAGCTTTTTTATTACTTCTTCTTAGACTTTTGGGGTTAAGAGGTTATTTTCTTTTGTATTGTAGTGTTTATTTAACAATTTAAATTTTATTTCGGATGAAGACGGACGATTAATTAAATCTCAAATAACATATTATTGGAGACTTTTAAAGTTGTATAAGAGAAATAGATAGTTTATTAGTAATAATTTTTAAAGGTTTGTGTTATAAATAATTTTAAACATTTTCTAAGAAAATAAAATATTCAGTTTATTTTGATTTTGTTTTTTCCTGCTCTTGTCTAGTTTGTTTAAACTTATTTGAATCATTTTCTCTGCTTCCAAGACTCCAAACCAATACCAACATAATGTTTTTTAATTATCAAGAAGGCCTTGACTGGTTCTTAAGAAATATGTTTGTGTCTAAGTTGATCAAGTGAAATTCAAAATCCGTGCTTCTTTGTTCCAATTCTTAGTATGCCTGCTTTAGTTCATTGCATTGCTGTTCCTGGGTGTCAGCAAACGTACAACAGTCACCTTTTTGTATCTTCAATTAGGCCAGTTAGATAAATCCATTAAGCACTTTTAGATATCTTTAAATCAATGTACTGAACCATTTATCTTGTAGTTTTAAGAACAAAGCTATTCTTTTGGCTGTATTTGATTCATTCAGATCAAAATCATATTAAATATTTTATCAGTGTTGTTAGATTTGTGTTTATTTTTCTTTTATGTATTTTGTGTTTCCTGTTGTACAGACTAAGACCACGAAGAAGATCATTTTCAGACTTCAGTGCCAAAACTGCACGCACTTTTCTTAACACTCAATCAAAGTAAACGAACTATATCCATGCATCAATTCTTAATATTACCAGATCTGAAAATATTTTGGTAGTTGTTTTTACATTGGTAAAAAGCTAGAGCCTTGGCTCATCACCGTTCAAGAAATGAAAGAATAAAACACTGAAAAACAGAGCACTGAATCAAGAATTAGACAACATGCATGGCTAAGAGTCATAGGAATCAAACACATGTCATACTGCAAGACATCAGAGAAGTAGAATCCTGAGGTGCCACTTCCATCCTCATACTAAAACGTGTAAGCGCACAGAACAGCCTGAAACAGAGGGCTGAACAGCCCACCTGCATCACTGGTCAGAACATGGGATTGGTGTAGCTGTTACTGAGCTCCCTGGATTGAAGTAATTCAACTGAATCTGCAAACAGAGCAACACATTAACCTCAAATCAGAGAGTTCAAAAATGAAAAAGACATAAAAAGCTTTACTTGGAGTCCACTGGTTTGAGAACCGCCACTGCAAGAAGCACAACTAACCCACAAAACACCACTTTCTGTGTCAGTCTGTACATAAAAGTCTCTTGGAGAAGATTCCAACTGCAATTTTGTGTAGTTTAATCTGTTCAAAATCCAAAACACCAGAAAAGCAGTATATGACTTGAACAGCGTATAGGCAATCAAAATCATGTATTCTTAAGATAAAGATGGAAACTTTATTTACCCAACACTAAAAGGATCAAAATTTCTGTGACGGGAAATCAACCACCCCGCCGAGTGACTGTAACAATCTGCCCCATCTAGCTATACAACACTTTAAAAAAAAAATCTGACATTTTAATATGGATCAGTATCGTGGAATTGGCTAAAGAAACCCATGAAAGGCTTTGTTTGTGAACAAAAGAGAGTTCAATAAGATACCTGAGAATCAAGAAGAAGTATATCCATTCCCATGAGGTCTCTACCACAGTGTATATTTCTAGCCCCCAAGAACGGAGCAACCGGACTTGAACAGTGGAGGAGCGGCTGCGAATCGGAGAAGAAGACCGAAACGTTAGCCATATCTCATATAATTATTTTACTGGTTAGCTCTGAAGAATGAGAGGATGATTTTCTAAGGAGGAAATCATACCTTTTTATAGATGAACCTCTAGTGCTTTGCAGATCCAGAAATCGCATTAAATAGATTGTGTGTGAGAGAGTTATGGAGGGTTTTAAGATGATAGTTACCGAACTGAAAACGTTTCGAGAGGAAAAAGACGAAAGATCGAGTACAAAGACATAATCGACACAAGTTCTGGTTGAGAGACGAAGAAGAAGATCACGGGGTTAGGCCTAGATGAAATGCGACACTTCATTTACGCAAAAAAAACATAAGATCCGATACCACAAAAAAACCAACAAAATTACACAGAAGATGGATAATAACACGAAGCCTAGTAAGAAGAAGTAAAGCCAACCGAAGTGAATTAATGAAACGCAATGCATGGATGAAGGAGGACAGGTGTCGCGTTCTCTTGTCCTATTTTATGTGCCGGTTAAAGGAGAAGAGAATTGACCTTTTTTTATGTTATAAGATTCGGTTCCTAATAATAGGCTTGAATATTTGGTGTAACTACAGAAATAAATGGCCACTAAACCTGTTTTACTGAAAAACATTGTTCAATAATAAAATCAGCAGGACAAATTTAGATTTGTCGTAAAATCATAGCAAAAACTTGTCGTTGTCTCTGCCACGTACTCACTTTCTCCATCTCAGTTCTCTGAAACACATCACATGATGACTTCCCCTGAGCTCTGACTTCACTCCACACTTCACCACCAACTCTGTTTTCAAGTCTTTCTTTCAAGACCCGAATACTCATTTTAGGATCCGACCCGGTTTTCACCTGTCTTCTCTCTCTCTGACCATATGAAGCGAGGCAAGAAGAGCTCGGATGCGGGTGAACCAGTGACCAACTCGGACACTCGAACCCCGTCTAGCGATGTGGAAGCAATGAAACCAAGTTTGAGCTCCATGAAATCGATGGGTCTACTTCTTGCTCTTCTCATGGTTGCTTCGGTTATGTTTTCTCTGTCGGTGGTACTCAGAGACCCTCCTTCTGACGATGTTGTGGAGAGTGTTTCAGCTTCTAGGGTTCTTCAGCTCAGATTCCACCAAGGTAAAACTTACTTCTTTTGCATGAAATCAATAAGGCAATGTTGCATTTTTAGTAAACACTATTCTTTGGTGGCTTTCTGGTTTCAGCCAATGAGTCAGATGAGAAGGACCATCTTGTCCCTGGTTTGGATAAAGAATCATGCTTGAGCAGGTATGAGGCGAGTTTATATAGAAAGGAATCGCCTTTTAAGCAATCTTCTTACCTGGAATCTAGATTCAAAAGATACCAAGATCTTCATAGAAAGTGTGGACCGTTCACTAGCTCCTATAACTCAACGCTTGACAAACTCAAGTTGGGAGCTCGGTCTGATGTTGGTGGAGTCTCTGGTTGTAGCTATGTGATATTGTTGAACTCTGATGGTGAGCTTGGAAGTAGAATGCTCAGTCTAGCTTCAGCTTTTCTCTATGCTCTCTTAACAAACAGGGTTTTACTAGTGGAACCAGGAGATGAAATGGCTGATCTTTTCTGCGAGCCGTTTCCATACACTTCTTGGTTTCGTCCCTCAGAGTTTCCGCTCAACGAGCAGTCTCTTCTTCTTCGCCATCTTGTTCTTGATTCCAGTGATCAACAAAAGCTTTTCTTTTGTGAGGAAGGTCAAGCTTTGTTGAAAGAGACACCGTGGCTGATCATGAAAGCAGATAGTTACTTTGTCCCATCACTCTTCTCCATCTCTTCATTTGAGCAGGAACTTGAGAAGCTCTTCCCGGTTAAAGAAACGGTTTTTTACTTCTTGGGTCAGCATCTCTTCCGCCCAACTAATGTAGTCTGGGGTCTCATCACACGATACTACAGCGCTTATCTTGCTAGAGCTGACAAAAGAATAGGAATCCATATTGAGGTCTCTGCTGCTAGCAATGATCAGCAAGGGGTAGAACAGATTCTATCTTGTGGAGTTAGACATGAGTTGCTTCCTGAAGTAGACAAAGAGAGGCATCTCCCTTCAAGCCAAGTTCTAAACCGAAAATCAAAAGCAGTGTTCATCTCATCTTCTTCTCCTGGGTACTTTGAGAGTATCAGGGACGTATACTGGGAAAACCCGACGGTGACGGGAGAGATAGTCAGTGTTCACAATCCAAGCCGCATAGAATACCAAAAGACCCAGAGGAACATGGAGAGTAGGAGAGCTTGGACTGAGATTTACCTTCTAAGTTGTTCTGATGTTCTGTTGGTCACAAGCCCGTGGTCTTCACTTGTGGACGTGGCTCATGGCCTCGGAGGGTTGAAGCCATGGGTATTGAACGAGACTGATCATGACTCTTTCTGTACGAGAGCAAGGTCAATGGAGCCATGTTCCCCAAACCCTTGGTCCCATGGCTGTAAACATTAAGAGACGAGTAGTCTTTTTAGGTGTTGTGAGGTCAAGAGTTTCCAAGTTTCCCAATAGACACGTAAGGTATATTAAGAATTAACTTTATGTATGCATAACTTGATCAAGTTCTCTTTATTTTTCCAACATATCTTTAGGTGTGATTATTCATGTCTACAGTAGTATACTCTCAAAAGTAGAAACCTGTGGAGATGCTAAAGTAGCTATATTAATAAAGAGACTGAAATAAGGGTTCAAGAGACTTACAACAACACAGAATGATAATGGGTTTTTGCTATGTACACTGCTCGGCAACAATGGTGATTTATTACCGACTAAGCAAATAAACGATTAAGCCATTATGTCACTCCATAATTTTGATGGTCCACCAGAAACATGTCAATGCTATGTAATTATATCTTCCACCAAACTTATTTTTCTCCCAAAACCTTTCTCCATCTCGACCAAAAAGTAACTAGAAGAACACTCCAAACCCCATCTTCCTATATACCTGACAACCGTGTAAGGTTGCTCAGATTTATTTTGTGACTAACTAGATGATGGACCCCTTGATTCTGATAGCTCTAAATACTACCTGTAGGCACGAGAAGCCTCCAACACTGAGAAAAGCTCCAGCTACAGCGCCAAGTGCAGGCCCACGGAGGGCTCCATACTGAGCAGCTCTGCCTGCCACCGCACCAGTCACTGCTCCTGTGAAAGCTCCAGCTACAAGTGATCAAAGAACAAGAATAATTTAACAACAAATAAAAAGAAGAAAACAGAACACGTAAAATGGTGAGGACTATTTTTTTCAAAAAACGTCTTCAATCTACTCTTTCACACGTCTTCGTTAATGAATAGGTCCCAAAGCAGAATACTGAGATTCATATGAAACATAACACATTTAAATACCTCAACAACTGGAGTTAAAAGTCTCCACGACATAATCAAAACTTGTCATACAAGCAACTAAACCCCTCAAAACCTCACTAATCTCTCCCACCAGTAGCTTCCCGTCATCATCACCATCCCCTGAAACAAACTCAGCGATACTGTTTCCCATCTCAATCCAGCTTTTCCCAGGCTCCCTTCTCTTCCTCACACGATCCCTCATCTTCATTTTCTCATCCCACATTCCTTTCGCAGCGTAGATATTCGACAAGGCAACGTAATCTCCCACATGACCACGATCCAACTCAAAGATCCGTCTCTGAACTTCTTCCCCTAGCTCAACATTCCCTTGAAGACTACAAGCACCAAGCAGTGTTCTCCAAATCACAGCGTTTGGCTTCACAGGCATCTGCTTTATAAACTCGTGAGCATCCTTCAAACGTCCTGAACGACAAAACAAATCCACCATACATCCGAAATGAGCGTCTCTAGGTTTCAGATTGTAATCCTCAACCATGCTCCTGAAATATCGTTCCCCTTCTTCCACCAAACCGCCGTGACTACAAGCCATCAAGACGCCAATGAAAGTCACATCATTTGGAGACACAGACAAATCTTGGCTCATCTTCTTGAAGAGTTCTAATGATTCTTCAGCTTGACCGTTTAAAGCATACCCAACGATCATAGACGTGTAGCTAGTCACATCTTTTCTCATCGTTTCATCAAAGACTCTCCTCGCTTTCTCAACATCCCCAGCTTTTACGTACATGTTCAGAAGCGAGTTTCTCAGAGTTAAATCCATACCAAATCTTCGCTTTCTCTTGATAAGCCGCGAATATATCCCTTCTCCCATTTGCACAGCCCCGAGATCAGCACAAGCCGATAAAGCCACAGTCACAATCACCTCATCAAGCTCGATTCTTTCCTCTTCCATTCGTCGAAACATCTCAATAGCTTGCACAGCTTTCTCATTCTCAACATAACCTGCAATCATAGCCGTCCATAAGATGACATTTTGTTTCTCAGACGTTTCGTCGAACGCTTGGCGTGCACTAGAAATATCACCTGCAGCTGAGTAGAAACCGACAAGGGACGTCTGATTTTGGATTATGCTGTGAAACCCAAGTTTCCTTACAAGAGCGTGGATCTGTTGGCCGACAAAGGAGTGGCCTTTATGAGCTAACGATGAAGATTTGATGGCGAACAAGACAGAGAAGCTGTCTATGTAACTAGGGCTTTCTCTGAACCGTTGTCTGAAGTTTAAAAGAGCTTTGATTGGCTCCTTAGAGTCAAGATAATGCTTCAATGTGTGATTGGATTTAAGTGAGTTCGTATGGTAATGAAGTAGAAGAGAGGAATCCAATTTGTTGATCACTCGTCTAGACGAAATATGACGTAAGATACACGTCATCGTAGACCTACGGTTACGTCTAAAATTTAGATTCTGACAGTTAAAAAGTATGGAGGTGGCGCGTAACGGTTACTCTCTTTAAACTCATCAATCTCTCTCTGACGAAGCTAAAAGTGTTGGTTTTGGTGCTTATAACAAACTTGTAGTGTAACAGTTATCCTGATTCCACAGTGATTATCTTACTTTTCTTCCAAAATTCATAGTTGCCAACAAGTTCAAGTGACAGACTTGAATACAGTAGTCACAACAAAAACATCTATGGAAAAAAAATGAATTTTGCAACTAAAATATTCTTGCAAACAACAACAAACAAAAACAAAAAAAAAGCAGAATAAGAAACAGTGAAGTAGCAAAGTACAGGCAAACAAATTTTGCTTTGCATTTGTGAGTGTCATATATATTACCTATACGTGTCCAATGAAGAGCTCCTCTAGTTCTGTGGTTTGGTTTCCACCTGCGTTGTTCTGCGTATATCAAACTTGTCTACAAACTCCAACGGAGTAGCCGTCTCATTCCTGATCCTCTTAATCTTGGGGCTCAGCAACCCCCTATGTCCAAAACCATAAAGCTTCAGCACTTGATTGTCCGCAAAGTTAAAAGCCCTCTCCATGCTCTTCAAACACCTCTCCACCGCGTAATCCGCGTAGCTACCACACGGTTTGCACCCAACGAAATGGGTCACGAACGGCCACCTCTCATCACCCAACCCCGGGTGATACTTCTCCATCATCTCCTCATACTTATCAACCAAACCTTCCCAAAACCCGTGCAAATAGTACTGATTCTCCACAAACACTTTCTCCATCCACGTATCCTTCTGAGAAAGCAATAGATAGATCAAAGCTGACTGATCATCCGCCTCGAAAGCCGGCCTTCCTTTAAGATAAGCCGTCAACACCTTCCCTGCCTCGTCACGTATCGGTCCTTTAGGTCCCATAGGCGCCCAAGCATCCAACAAATCCAACGACCACTGACAGTTCCTCAGCAAAAAGCTCCCAGTGTTCAACGCGATCCACGACTTCTGATCAAACAACAAATCCGGATAACCATGAATCACCAAGTTATGCTTCTCGTACCTAACCAAAGGGATCTGAAACAGAATGTCAGTGAACAAAGCATCACTATCCATCCACCAGATCCACTCAACTTCCGGATGAGACAGCATCAACCTCCTAATCATAGGCAACTTAGCCCAATACCCAGCAAGCTCCTTATCCAAATGAGCCATGTTGTAAACAATCTCAATCCCGTGGAGCCTACAGTAATCAATCTTGTTCTTCACAGACTTCAACAGGTAATGATCACCGATAGGGTTATCACAGGGCTTAGGAGGAGACCCGGTCAACAACAAGATCCGAGCTTTGCCATTGACAGTACTAGGAAACTCAGGGTTACTCTCAAGCCATACCTTACGCTGACTATCCCAATCCGTGATCTTAGGCCCTAAGGCATACGTCTCGTTGGTGCTCATCTCCGTCTCCTGAGGAGAATCCAAGTCGGTCGGATCCGAATCGGACCGGATCTCGGCTAGGATCCGGTTCGTCTCCTCGATGATGTTCTGGTTAACCGCGTCGGCGCCCGAGCTCCCGAGGTTCCCGACGCCGATCGTGCCGCGCAGGACGAGGATGGTGACGAACCCGCAGAGGATCGTGATCTTGATGTTGTTGAACGTCTTCTGCATCTGTCTGCCACGTGGCAACACGCCCCGGCCGCCTCTTCCTCCTCCGTTGGAAACTGTTGACGTCGGAAGTCCTCCGCCGCCGCCGCTTCCGGAGGGTCGTTTATGCGCCGGCGAACCCATTTTCTCTGCTTTTTGATAGATTTTCAGTTAAAGAGTTGCGACGACCATTAAAGTCTGTTCCTTTTTTTGTCTGAAAAGACAGTCTTTGTAGTTGTCTCTCTCTTTCTCTGTGTACTTACGGATCTGAAGAAAGATCAGATCTTTAGCAGTGATGAGAAAGGAGGATATTCGATCTAAAGAACCCTAATTTAAAAAGAGAAACTAAACCCAATAATGCGGACACATTGTCATTTAAAAAATATATTGTCGGAGGAAAATGCTTCGCTCGATCCAGACGCAGAAGGAGAAGATACGAGTACAGCTCATACACACCGACAAATGTCATTATTATTAATTTAAATTCTTTTTAGTTTTTACTAAAATCGATTTTGTATGAAATTAATTTCCTTTTAAGAAGTGTTAGTGAAAGCTACATTTGTAATAAATGTTCAATAAATAAATTCTATAATTATTAGTTAATACTATATCCTAACCATTTTTTGTGAAAATTAATTTTATTGGTTTGATGATTGTTAGTGAATATATAAAATTTACTTTATTTAAAAATTATAATTTAAAACAATTTTATCAAAATTAGTATCACTTGAATAAAAATTTGTTAAAATTTAATTCATAAAACAAACTTTTAAAATGTTACATATAACCTTATATTTTTAAGTTATTGTGTTATAAACTTTATATTTTTTTAAAAATCGACCAGTTTTATCTAATTTCAATTCCCACACACTCTTGACAATTACGGAAGTAACCGATGGATAACCAGTTGTATCAAACTTGTACCGAAAACCAATTTTTTCGTTTGGTTTGCCTGGTTCGGTATCGGTCAAAATGTGAGCGTTAATAAAACGCGGCGTTTAGTTGTGAATCTAGCGGCGTCAGATTTAATGCGAGGAAATCTGTTGCGGCGGTAAACCTCGAAAGGCGTTTCCGTGTCACCGTGTCTTACTACGCGTGTCTATTCTCCGTGGTTTATCTTATTGAAACGGCGTCGTTACGTCAGAGTTTTTAGATATTTCTTTGCAACTTATCCATATCTCATTTGACTAGATAAACTCTTGCAAAACAGAGACATTTCGTGGTATGCTCTGTTTCTCTTTGTAGGTGCGGTTGCAAACTTCGTGTCTGAAATATGATTATCTATGTCTTTTAGCTTGCCATAGCTCTCTAATGCCTGAAGAGAGATTAGTGTTCAGTCTTCTTTAACTGATCATTTTTTTCTTTGAAGGGTTGTCAAGGAGAAAGTCATCACCATTTGTTATGTGGAATTTAACTTCAAGATCCAAGGATGAAGGCTTTAAATCAATGGGAGAAGATACTGTCACAGAACCGATAAAAGCTTCTCTAGATGATGGAAGAAAGACAAGGAAGGAAGAAAGACTAGAGTGTCCAATTTGCTGGGAACCGTTCAACGTTTTTGAGAATGTTCCTTATGTCTTATGGTGTGGTCATAGCATCTGCAAGGATTGTCTCTTAGGTCTCCACCGTGCCGTTGTGATCAAACACTCAGGTTTTCCGTTCCAGCTTCCCTTCTTTGTTACTTGCCCCTGGTGCAATATGCTCTCTTTGAGGCTAGTACTCAATGGAGCCATCAAGTTTCCTTCCAAGAACTATTTCCTTTTATGGATGGTCGAAAGCATGAATTGCTCGCGCAGTGACAACAAAGGGGTCACTTCAGAGCAGAGAGAGAGGTGTGATGGAGTGAGTAAAACCGCTTCAGATGTGAACAGAAGATACTTGAGAACTGGGAGACTTCGTGGCTATATGTGTAAGTCAGTGGCTACTGTGGCTCACTTGCTGGCTAAGTTTCCTTTTATAGTCATGTTCCTGTTGGTGGCTTTGTATGCGATCCCTCTGAGTGCTGCAGTTCTCGGGGTCTATTTCTTTGTCACTATTGCTTTGGCTGTTCCGTCGTTTCTAGTCCTTTATTTCGCTTTCCCGAGCTTAAACTGGCTGATCAGAGAGATTTCAGCTTAACTCATTAAACTACGTGTTTGTTCCTCTGTGTTTTTTTACTTGTAAGGAACATGAACTATAGAGTCAATCGTTGATATACTCAGTTTATACAAGAGGAAGAGAAGACTTTTATTTCAAACTGTGTCTCTGTATAATAAAAATTTAGGACCATGGTGATCAATGATTACTGCTAAATTGTAAATAACAATGATGGTTATTGCTTTGGTTTCTTCATCCATCATTATGTTTCCATATTGCAACTTACTGTGGCAAAATCCAATAGTTCCATCGTTCTTAGAGAGAGGTTTATCAAGCTTAATAATTTCCAATTCCTTGTAACATCGATACCAAAGGACTTAGCTTTGTGAAGCAAGCCTTTGGCATGCACCGTAGCACTGATACCGTTTCTAAAAGTTATAAAGGAAGAACAGAGAGGATAGTTTCAAGATATGGTGGGAAAAGAAAATCACTCAGGAAATGAAGGACTATTTTGTTAAATTATCATATAGTAATATTTACTAAAAACTTCTGAAATTTGTATTTAACTCCTTTAGTTTGTAGAAGATTCCCTTTCTGTACCATACAGTTTTAAGAGGTCTCCCAATAGACGAAAAGGATTAATTACAAAAGAGCACCGATAAAAAAAATTCCACGTGGCGTCGTATAGCAAAAAAGTTAAATGGTTTCTCTCACTCACTCGTGATGAAGTCTCTAGTACCTTCGAGTTCTAAACGAAAGAAAGAGAAGAGGAAGAGAATTCTCCATCTTTCGAGATGAATCCCATTCCCTTAAAACCACCTCACCTGCCTCCTTCCTCTCTCGCAAAATCACACAGTTTCAAAAAATCAATCCAAAACGATCTGCTCGATTCTGATTAACTGAAGACAAAAATCGAAGATGAATCCAGAGAAATTCACACACAAAACAAACGAAACGATCGCCGCAGCTCACGAGCTCGCCGTGAACTCCGGCCACGCTCAGATCACCCCTCTGCACTTAGCCGGAGCCTTGATCTCCGATCCCTCCGGAATATTCCCTCAAGCGATTGCCTCCGCCGCCGGAGGCGGCGAACACGCCGCGCAATCCGCCGAGAGAGTGATCAGCCAAGCGTTGAAGAAGCTCCCCTCTCAATCCCCTCCGCCGGACGACGTCCCGGCGAGCTCGAGCCTCATCAAGGTCATACGCAGAGCTCAATCCGCTCAGAAGTCGCGCGGGGATACTCACTTGGCCGTCGATCAGATCATCATCGGTCTTCTTGAAGACTCTCAGATACGCGATCTTTTAAACGAGGTCGGCGTTGGGGCCGCGAAGGTGAAGGGTGAGGTGGAGAAGCTTCGCGGGAAAGAAGGGAAGAAGGTTGAGAGTGCTTCGGGGGATACGAATTTTCAAGCGTTGAAGACTTACGGGAGGGACTTGGTTGAGGAGGCGGGGAAGCTTGATCCTGTGATTGGTCGGGACGAGGAGATTAGGAGAGTTGTGAGGATTCTTTCTCGGAGGACGAAGAATAATCCTGTTCTTATTGGAGAGCCAGGAGTTGGGAAGACAGCTGTTGTTGAAGGATTGGCGCAGAGGATAGTGAAGGGAGATGTTCCTAATAGTTTAACTGATGTGAGGTTGGTGTCTTTGGACATGGGGGCTTTGGTCGCTGGTGCTAAGTATAGAGGGGAGTTCGAGGAGAGGTTGAAAGCTGTGTTGAAAGAGGTTGAGGAGGCTGAAGGGAAAGTGATTTTATTTATTGATGAGATTCATTTGGTTCTCGGCGCTGGGAAGAGTGAAGGGTCTATGGATGCGGCGAATCTGTTTAAGCCTATGTTGGCTAGAGGTCAGCTTCGGTGTATTGGTGCTACGACGCTTGAGGAGTATAGGAAGTATGTTGAGAAAGATGCTGCTTTTGAGAGACGGTTTCAGCAGGTTTATGTGGCTGAGCCGAGTGTGGTTGATACTATTAGTATTCTGAGAGGGCTTAAAGAGAAGTATGAGGGACATCATGGTGTTCGTATCCAGGACCGAGCTCTGATTAATGCTGCTCAGCTCTCTGCTCGTTATATCACTGGTATGTTGAGATTTTTTAGTCTTGGTTAGATGTTTGTGGCTTTGTGTAGTGTTGGTCTTGGGATGACGTGGTTTTTGTGTGGTTGATTAGGTCGGCATTTACCGGATAAAGCTATTGACTTGGTGGATGAGGCTTGTGCCAATGTGAGAGTTCAACTTGATAGTCAACCTGAGGAGATTGATAACCTTGAAAGGAAAAGGATGCAGCTGGAAATTGAGCTTCATGCTTTGGAAAGGGAGAAAGACAAAGCAAGCAAAGCTCGACTTGTTGAGGTATGAGACAATCTCTTCTTTCTTGCGGTTTAACTAAGCTTAGTGTCTAGGGAATTGCTGTTTGATAACTTCTTCTTTTGGGGCAAGTCTCTGATATTTTATCTTGAATAATGAATCTATAGGTGAGGAAAGAGCTTGATGACCTGAGGGACAAGCTACAGCCTCTCACGATGAAGTATAGAAAGGAGAAAGAGAGAATTGATGAGATTCGCCGGCTTAAGCAGAAAAGAGAAGAGCTCATGTTTGCTTTGCAAGAGGCAGAACGAAGATATGACCTTGCAAGAGCTGCTGACCTAAGATATGGAGCAATCCAAGAAGTGGAATCTGCAATTGCCCAACTTGAAGGAACTTCTGATGAGAATATGATGCTCACCGAAAACGTTGGGCCGGAACACATTGCTGAAGTTGTGAGCCGTTGGACAGGGATACCCGTGACAAGACTTGGCCAGAACGAGAAGGAGAGGTTGATTGGTCTTGGCGATAGGTTGCACAAGAGGGTCGTGGGACAAGATCAAGCTGTGAACGCAGTTGCTGAGGCGATCTTAAGGTCTAGAGCGGGACTTGGAAGGCCACAACAACCAACTGGATCTTTCTTATTCCTTGGCCCAACTGGTGTTGGCAAAACTGAGCTTGCTAAGGCTCTTGCTGAGCAGCTCTTTGATGATGAAAACCTCCTAGTTCGGATTGATATGTCTGAGTACATGGAGCAGCACTCTGTCTCTCGCCTCATTGGAGCACCACCTGGGTAAGTAGCTATTCCTTTACTTTTCAAGACTAGATACTATCTTTATGAAGTTTGTCTTTCTTACATAGTTTAACTTTTCCTCAGCTATGTTGGTCACGAGGAAGGAGGACAATTAACTGAGGCTGTGAGGAGGCGACCTTACTGTGTAATACTCTTTGATGAAGTAGAGAAAGCCCATGTCGCTGTCTTCAACACTTTGCTTCAAGTGTTGGATGATGGGAGATTGACAGACGGCCAAGGAAGGACGGTGGATTTCAGGAACTCGGTGATAATCATGACATCAAACCTTGGCGCAGAGCATCTACTTTCAGGGCTAACTGGGAAAGTGTCTATGCAAGTGGCCCGGGAATGTGTGATGCAGGAGGTGAGAAAGCACTTCAGACCAGAGCTCCTTAACAGGCTTGACGAGATTGTGGTGTTCGATCCCCTTTCACATGATCAGTTGAGGAAAGTAGCCCGTCTCCAAATGAAAGATGTCGCTGTCCGGCTCGCTGAGAGAGGTGTTGCTCTAGCAGTCACCGATGCTGCTTTAGACTACATTTTAGCTGAGAGTTATGACCCGGTAAGTCTCTTAAACCTACTGTAACGTTTATCATGCACTTACCTCTCAGTTTGGTATGGTCCGTTGGCTGATGATATTGTGTTGTATGGTTAGGTGTATGGTGCTAGGCCAATAAGGAGATGGATGGAGAAGAAGGTGGTGACAGAGTTGTCGAAGATGGTTGTGCGTGAGGAGATCGATGAGAACTCCACTGTTTACATAGATGCAGGCAGTGGTGGATCTGATCTTGTGTACCGTGTTGAGAAGAATGGAGGGTTAGTGAACGCTACGACAGGGCAGAAGTCGGATGTGTTGATTCATATCGCTAATGGGCCAAAGAAACGTGATGCAGCTCAAGCTGTGAAGAAGATGAGAATTGAGGAAATAGAAGACGATGAGGAAATGGTTGAGGACTGAAGTTTTTTTTAACCTTTTAAGTGTCTCGAAAGTAGTACTCATGCTCTGTTCTGGTTTTTGAATTTTCTTTGGTGGACTTAACCGAAATGGTGTGAAGCTGTATAAAGTCTACTTTTACTAGAAATAAAATCAATTTACATAAATCCATGGGATCAAACTCCCTCATCACAATCCAAAATCATATAACGGTTAACATTCTCTTGTACTCCTTGGTGCCTTAATTCTTCCAAATGGGGCTTCCTCGAAGAACCCAGCTTCATTGCAGAGCTGGGGAGACGTTCAGAGACACGAGAGAGCACGTAGGAACGAGAATTAAACGACAACATAAACAGAGGAAGGAAACACATTTCAAATTGTATCTTAATATCTCAAAGGGCCACATTTTCAGGCCCATAGGCCCATTCTCAATCAAATCTAAAGATGAGAGAACTAGGGCAACACGTTATAAGCTCGTGGTTATGTTTTAGTGTTTGGCTTCTCCGTTTTTCATCACTAGCAGCAGAGTCTTACGTTTTATCAGCCGTACGCGAAAATGGTCAAGGGACGTCAAGGAGAACGTGTCAGGTCTTTCTTTCTCTCTTGTTGTTCATCAAGTTTGACCTAACCCTATTTATCAAATCTGGGTTTTCCATAGTAGCATTTGAGCTTTGTCACTCTGTTTTACTCACTTGATTGGTCTTATCAACTGTATTGCAGACTCTACGTCAGGGGAACCATCTTGGGATACAAAAGGTGACATATTTACTATTGATCTCTATGGTTATTCATTGTATACTGCTTACTGTTTCTTGATTTAGCTCCAAAACTGTAATGAACTATGATGAGTAGTTTATGTAACTGAAGAGAATTATGTCGCATTCTCAATTTATAACCAGACTCCTTTCCTAATACATTAAACAAAATTGCTATAATATCTATGTGATACATTGTATACTGCCCACTAGTCCTTGATCTAGCTCCAGCTCCAGTTTTATTCAGCGTAATTGACCATGATGAGTAGTTTATATTAACTGAAACTGATAACATCTCATTTTACTGATACCGTCGATAAAATTGAAACTTTTATGTGCGTCATAGAATCTCCGCATGTTGTTTTTAGTCCATATGTATGTAGTTAGTTTATCTGCATTTTCTTACAACATTGTAATGAGTTCTGCTTAATGTTTTTGGTTGAACCTAGACCGAGCTATTTTGGTACTGTCCCTTGGTCACTGACATTATATTAATTTGTACAGGTCAAAGTCCAACCAGTACCCAAACACATCCCTTATCCAGATCGAAGGAGTCAACACTACGGAGGAGGTGACATGGTACAAGGGAAAGAGGATGGCTTACATCTACAAGGCTAAGACCAAGAAGAACGGTAGCCACTACCGCTGCATCTGGGGAAAGGTCACAAGGCCTCATGGTAACAGCGGTGTTGTCCGTGCCAAATTCACTTCCAACTTGCCTCCTAAGTCCATGGTACTTGATCAGATTATTTTGATCGTTAACTTGTTTAGTAACTAAATCTTCTGCTTGTGGTTTTAACGTTTTTACATCTGTTTCTTCCTTGCCTCGCAGGGAATGAGGGTCAGAGTCTTCATGTATCCGAGTAACATCTGAAGCAAGCTTTGAGTTTTAGCTGTGGTTGTTCGTTATTTTGTATTTTGATACCCGAAATCATTTGCCTTTTCTTTGTTTTGAAGTGTTTTGTTGATCATGGATTTGGTCTTTAATCCCAAGTTAGAATCTTTCATATCTTTTTTTTTCCTCATCATATATTAAGTTGAATCAGGATGAATATCATTTCCTCTGGCCTTTGATATCGTTTAAAGAGACTGATATCGTAACTATTATAAACATATTCACATTTTTTTGAATATAAAAAATTTAAATCTATGTCAAACCTCTTCTAATCATGTTTAGCATCATTAACTTATCCTTCAATTGGCCAAGTACTTGCAAGAATGGCTGTGGGTAAGGAGAGCATCTGGTCAAAGCTAAAACCCTTCTTGCAAGAAATTCAGAATCATCTCTCTCCAAATCCTGACTTTCGAGTGGTCTTTTACCCTAGAGAGGAAAATAAGGCAGCAGACAGAGTAGCAAATGAAGCTTTTTCTTTAGTGAATTATGTTCCTAAATTGTACTCTATCCTGCCATCTTGGTTAATTTCTGTTAGTGAGGCTGATATGCCTATTGTAAACATGAACTCAGTTGGATAATGAAAGTAGTAGTTGAGCCAAAAAAAAAAAAAAAAACTTATCCTTCATTTTATCGAAGTTCACTCTTTTTTTGGGTCTAATCATTATCGTAGTTCACTCAATAACTACAAAATTTAGATTTCTGGTGTTTATACGTAAACAATACATAATTGATGTGAAATTGTAATACGTTGTAACTAGATTCTGACGGGTATACCTTTTGTTTTGCATTTTATTTAAAATTTTAATTTTTATATTTAAATTTTAATTACTTTTTTCTTTGTAATCATATTTGTGTAAAATTATTATTTTTTAAATGATGAGTAAAAGATTTTAATTTATTTTATTAAAATAGTTGGACTAAATCTATATTAGTAGATTCCTTTAAAAGGACAAATATATATATATATATATATATATATAGAAAATTTTAATTTTTGTATTGTGTTATCTGTAATTATCTTTGTATTTAAAGTGGTTAGAGTTATTATATAGTTTGATGCAATTATAAAAAAAATTAGATATAACGTTTATCAATTAGACATTTTAGGGATGAACAAAAAACCTAGATCCGAAAAGCTGAACCGAACCTGATCCGAAGAAGTAGTACCAAACCAAACTGNGATCCGAAGAAGTAGTACCAAACCAAACTGAAATTGATTAAATATCCGAATGAATTCAAGTTTTTGCTATTTAAGGAATCGAAACCGAACCCGGTCTGAACCGAAGTATTTCGGGTTGCCGAATATATATGAAATATATTTATATAGCTATATATATTAATTAATTTTAGATTTAATGT
>OVBX01001030.1:0-29876 GCA_900406325.1 Erucastrum elatum | reverse complement strand
CTATGGTGGGTGGGTGGATTGTTTTTGTTGTTGTCGACGTTGGTGGGTGGTTTGGATGTGCAGTTCTCCGGATTGAAACGGTCTGGTGGATCAGTGGTTTGAGGTGATCCGTCGGTAACGTTGGAGGCTGTTTCCGTTTGTTTCCCATCGCGTTGCGTCGGAGGGGTGTTAGCGAAGTACTTCTCCATGAGTGCTTCCATTGAATTAATTTTGTCGTTGAGCTCCTTGCGGATCTCCTCTGTTTGTTGAATCTGCGTAGTACATAGCTCGTCAATTTGTTTGCTCATATCGTTCAAAGCGGAGGTTGCTCTTGTATCCATGGCTTGGTCCTGAGGAGTTTATGCTCTGATACCAATGAGACATGAGATGTGACGGATAGATAGATAAGTTCCCGAGCTAGTAATCCTTCTTGCGGATTAGAAGAAAGGGGATTCAAAGAACCTAGAAGATGACCACTGGTAAAGAAGGATCAACTTAGAGATGCTAAGATCGTAGAAGATGAAGTTGCTTGCACAGAAAGTAATAAGGGATTTGGAAGATTTGTAAATTGTATTATTGATTGAATGAATAAAACTTTGCCATGAGGCTTACAATATATAGCGGATGAAACCAACTATTAAAAGGAAAAACATAAACTCAGAATCAAAAAGGAAAACTAACATAAGTATTGGAAAAAGAAAATTAGAAATATAGAAATCGTATAATGGTAAACGACTATTGTGATTATCCTGTCACAGGTGACCCTAGCCAAGATAGCTTATCTGGGGCTCCAGAGATGCTGGGTTTCAAAGCTCTGATTTTGTGCTCCTCAAATGGAAGCACTAGTCGGATCATCTCCACATTCCACTCTCTTCGATCTGGTGAGAGGAGGTCCGAGACGGTGAGGTTGACGAATTCTGAGGGAGGTGGCCCCATAGGTCTTTCCTTCACTTCGGTGCTCAGCCACGGCTTGTCCCAGATATTGATGCTCTCTCCGTTACCAATCTCCCAGCTAGAGTTGTTCAGCAGAACATCTCTCCCAATTAATACTCCTCTCCAGCCATGGGAAATTGCAGACTTTGCAGAAACTGCAAGGAAATCTTCATTGGGGCAATACTTCCCTATAAGGATCCGTGCTAACAACGACTCTGGTTTGTTTAGAATTCTTGAGCTGAGCTTTGCAAGAAAAGCTTCATTGAAGCTTTGAATATCTCTAAAGTCTAAACCGCCTTGCTCCTTTGGTCTTATTAATTTTTCCCAAGCAATCCAAGCCATTTTCTTGTTATCCATATTGCTATCCCACCAAAATCGTGTCAGAGCTGATTGGATTCTTTTACATAGGGAGATCGGGAGCTGGAAGCACGACATGGCGTGGGAGGGTACCGCTTAGAGGACACTCTTGAGCATAGTCATCTTTCCTGCTGATGAAAGGAACCTGTTGGACCAGCTTCTTGCTTTCTGTCTGATACGATCCACAATTGACGAGAAATGGTCGCTTTTGGATCTTCCGAATTGCTCCGGCAGGCCCAGGTATTTACCTGCCCCCCCTTCCTTTGTAATGGCTAGTGTGTTCTGTACCACTTGCTTCAGTGTTCGCGGTGTGCGTCTGGAGAAGGTGATAAACGATTTGTCTTTGTTGATTGATTGGCCGGAAGCTATCTCGTATTGTTTTAGAATCCGGTTTAGCGCTATGGTGCTTTTCTTGCTGGCTTGGACGAAAAACATTGTGTCGTCTGCGAAGAGGAGGTGGTTGAGTCGAGGAGTCCCCCGAGCTACTCGAATCCCTTTCAGGGATCCATCCTCCTGTGCTCTGTTACATAGGCCCGAGAGTACCTCGCTACACAGAATAAATATGTAGGGGGATAGTGGATCTCCTTGACGGATACCACGACTCGGTGTGACTCTCCCTCTAGGTGAACCGTTAATGAGAAAGGAGTACGTAACCGTAGAGACACACTGCATGATCCAAGCGATCAGCTTAGGGTGAAAGCCCAGCCGCTGGAACACCAATCGAATAAATTCCCATTCCAATCGATCATACGCTTTACTCATGTCGGTTTTAACCGCCATGGAACATCTCTTTTGGGCGTCAGATGTTTTGAGGTAGTGTAACACCTCGTGAGTGATAAGGACATTGTCCGAGATAGCCCATTCCGGGACGAATGCAGACTGGTTTTCTGAGACTATATCAGCTAGCAGCGGTTGAATTCTTTTTGTCAGGATTTTGGAGATGATCTTGTAATAGACGTTGCATAGCGCTATAGGTCTGTACTCCGTGATCCTCTGTGGGTTGGATATCTTAGGTATAAGCCTGATATGAGTCTCATTGATCTTAGGTGGTAGACTGTCAGACCGAAAAAACTCTTGGGTCTCTGCAACTATATCTTCTCCAATATTATCCCAGTTTGACTGGAAAAAGCTTGCCGAGAAACCATCCGGTCCCGGAGCTTTGTCCGCGTGAATCGAGAAGACCGCTTCCTTGATTTCCGCAGCCGTCGGTATCATGATCAGTCCCTCATTCATCTCCTCGTTCACCATTGGTGTTAGTGCATACATTACTGTAGCTTCCTTATCGCCTCCTACTGCTGTGAATAGCTTCCCAAAGTAATCCACAATTACTTTCCCTATCTGGTCTTCCTGATAAACCATCGTTCCTTCCTCATCCTCAATAACAGAGAATGCATTTGCTCTTCGGCGGTTCTTCGCGATAGCATGAAAGTATCCGGAATTTCGATCTCCAAGACTGAGCCAGAGAAGGCGACTCCTCTGTCTCCAGTATTCCTCCTCGGACGCGTAGGCATCATTAAGTTCGTTGGATACTTTTGTAATCAGCTCTGTATCATTACGTGGATCAGTAAGGGCTGATTCCAGTTCTGATCTCTTCTGTTCGATCTTTTCTCTGCTGTTTTGATACTTTTTCTTGGTCCAGTGGGCTAAGGCTGATCGTACTAATCCGATTCTATCATTGACAGAAGCATTTGGGTTAGATTTCCATGCTTGAGTGACCAGATCCTTGACCTCCGGGTTATCCTTTAACCTTCTATCATATCGGAACATGCCCCTTCTCTTTTTCTTCTCCGGCTCACAAAAGGATATTACAGGTTTGTGGTCAGATCCCTCATAAGTGAGATAATGGGATCTTGCGTTTGGGAAGAGTTCAGCCCAATGGCTATTAACTGCAGCTCTGTCGAGTCTACATCGTACCAAATAATCCCCTCTCTTCCCTCGCCATGAGAGGCAGTCGCCAGAATGCTGTAGGTCGTAGAGGTCGCCTTCGGAATAGAAGGTTCTCAAATCTGTGAAGGAACCTTCTGGTCGGTTTGGGCCTCCCACTTTCTCTTCGTTATTGAGGATGTCGTTAAAATCTCCAGTTATAAACCATGGAGCATCTCGTATCTTATTTCCTTCAATTAGCTTGTCCCATAGGGATCTCCTCTTTCGGTAATCAGTATCAGCATAGATAAACGAGGCGTAGAAATTTTTTCCTTGGAATTCAATACTTGTATCAATACAGTTAACAGTAGAACTTAAAACTTGAAGCTTGATTTCCTCCTTCCAAAAAAGCGCTAAACCACCAGCTCCATGTCCCGTCGGAGACACTAGATGAGAGTTCTCGTACTGAAGCTGGTTCGTCTTTTTCTTGACGAAACTATCGGGATTTTTTGTTTCCGACAGGAAAAGAATGTCCGGGAAGATGTCTCTCTTCATCTCCCGTAGACGTCGAACTGTCCGGGGATTCCCCAACCCCTGACAGTTCCAGCTCGCCATCTTTAAGGACCGGGAGTTGATGGATTTTGAAAATTCATCCCTCTCTTTGTCGTTGCTGGTATCATTCGACAGATCGGCTGATCGTCTGAATTTGCAGAACTACTTGGGTTCCGAATTACCCGCGAAGCACGGGAACTTCCTGATAGCGGTTTAGTTCGTCTTTTTGGTGACTCTGCACCTCGGGTTCTGCGAACTAGTGGAGGTTTAGAGACAGGAGTTTTCCTACGGCGTGAAGGGGAACCAGTTGGTTTCTGTTTTTGTTGATCTGTCTTTTTTCCGGGAGGTCGTCCTGGTTTACGCTTAGATTGAACAACATTGTTGTTCTGCAGCTCAGCTTCATTCGTTTCTTGGGTTCCAAGTCTCTGATGAGGTGGGACTCTAGGAGCTTCCGTCGAGTTGTTAATGGCTAATGTTCCCAGTCTCTGGCTTGCTGGGGTTCTGTTAGCCTCAGTCCCTGTGTTACCAATGGGGAAAACCTCCTCTGTTTCATCAAATTGTTTCCTTGGGGAATCCCCCAGATCTCCGAGACCATTGATTTGGACAATGCCAGCAGCTGCTTGTTCAAATTCTCCAGCCTCTTCGGCTCTGCGCATTCTTTCTTTCCGTGCTGCACTTTCAGTGGGGTCAGCTACCTGAGTGTACTGTGACATTGCTTCTCTAACTTCTCCCATTGCTTCATCAAAGGACTTGCGCTGAACAGATGAGAATGGTAAGTACAGAGTATCTTCTCTTGCTGGTTGCTCCTTGAGCGTCTGATTAGAGTTTGTTTCCTCTCGTTGGCTACATCTCCTGTCTCTTGAGGCATTGATGTAGTCATTTCGGTGTTGAGTGGAAATTCGATGTCGTGCATCATCCTTTGTTAGTTTAGTGTGATGAGATTCCTCATATCTACCGTCGTGGGAACGGTTTGAACGGGGACGCCAGTCCCGAGTGGGTTCCTTGTATGGTCTGCGCCTGGGGCTTCCATGATCATGTCGTGATCTACGTTCCTCTAAAGCTCTATTAGAACGTCTTGGTTCCTCCACTCCTATTCTGTGAAATCCCATCCGGTGGTCATTGTCATCACCTTTGGATGCTCTAAAGTGATATGGATCCGTTCTTCCCGATTCCACATTGTTGAGTTCCCTTCGGTCACTGCCTACAGCTGATTCCTTTGCTGATTGTGCTCTTCTTTGTTCCTCACGGGCTTGGTGTTTAGCTATAAGACAGTCTTTAACTTCATGATCCAAGCGGAAGCACTTTGAGCAATGTTTACCAATCCTTTCATAGATGAAGGTGACCGTGACCTCATCTCCATTCGAGTATTCAATAACTGAGGTTTTCATTAGTGGTAAGAGTCCATTCACTTGAACTCGCATTCTCACCGAGAAATCAGTAATTTCCGCTTTGTCGAAAATCCCAATATCTTCGGCGAGTCCCTCAACTGTTTTGTCATCCCACAAGTGGAGTGGAATACCTTGCACTTTAATCCAAAAAGGAATAAGGGATGGGAAGGAGGGCTCCGTCGTTGGCTCCCATCTTTGTAGTATGACCATCCATTTGGCATAGTGGTATGGTCTTTTGTCCAGAGCCTCCAGGAGGTCAATTTCCTTTTCAAACTGGAACTGAAAGCATCCATTTCCTAGGTCAGAGCCTATAGGACTCCCATGGTTCTTCCACATCTCTGTGAAGAAAGGGATAAGTGCCCAGACTTTTTGAGCTGTCTTGTTTGTTACTCTTCCTATCACGGTGAGAGAGAGTTTATTGAGCCTGACATTTGTCGTTGGGGCCTGAATCTTTATCCTTCCTGTACGGGGAGGATGGGTCGGCTCTTTGGCTATGCCCTTTCCTTTTGCTTCTCTGGAAAGTCTTCCTTCCATTGCTTAGGAATAGTTAGTTTCTTCTCAGATTCTGAGGAGGCTCTGTTTAATTGCTAGGAGAAAGCTGCTGTTTCCTGAGCTTGTCGAGCTACCGAGGCTTTGCGGTTACTAGTTTGGTGGCGTAAATTGAGAGTAAAAAACGGTACAGGATTCCCTGTTTCTAAATACTCTGAGAGATATATATGTCTTTTTCAGTTGAGTGGACTCCCCCTCCTACAGGAAATCTCCATTGATGAGTGTGAGTGCTTGAGGTTGGGGAAGCTGGGCGAGGTCGTCATCTTTTATCGTTTACCGGTGAAGAGAGGAAATTCCGGTGAGAATTAGCGGCGAGGCAGGGACCCTCCGACCCGGGTCGGGGGCTGAACCCGGGGGGTAAGAGGCTGCTGGCTCTTTGATCCACTGGATAATGCTAGGAGTGGAAAACTTTTTTGAATTTCGAATAAAGTTACTTGACTTTTTGCTAGGACAGAGGGAATGTCGTCACAAGTACGCTGGGTAAAGACCAACCTCAAGCTTCGTGTCTGGGAGCAAAAACCTCTCACCTCTCTCTTACAAGAATTTTTCCTGTGTCCTCTAAAAACTACTTATATCAAGTTGCATATTTAGACGGTTACTTGTAACACGGTATAATATTAAGTTTCATATATGACAACAGCTTTACCTGAAGGAGATAGAAGGAGATATTATTTGCAAATCCAAAAAAATAAAAAGCCACAAGAAAAATATAGAAAGTAGGAATTTCACTACACAATACATGTTTGAGACTTGAAAACAGTCTGAGCCTAGTACACAACAAACAAGCACAGCATCAAACTAGTTTATTCCAATAACAGACATAAGGAAGCGAAGTCTAACACAAACATTTGCAATATCATGACTATCCTGGTTCATCAAACTTGACTGAGGCGGCTCGACCACGCCTGTGAAAACATAAAGAGCCTTCAACTCTTCTGCATACGTAGCACTCCTTGCAACACTATATCCTACTACCTTCCTCAACTCTTCCATCTTCTCCCATATTTTCTCCTCACTGTAAACCTGAAAAATCAACAACATAATCTCTTTAATTCAATCGACAGGTTCACTACTCTTACATCATCTGTAGAATCAAGCACACTACAAAACTACTAATCGACCATCACAAGCATGTTTTTTGAAGCTATTAACTTGGAGATGTAAGCAAAGGGTTGAGTCCAAAAATGTTACTATATGCCTAACTATATGCAAAGACACCATCACACTTGAAAAAACATCAGCCCAAAACATATACAAGACATTTCCAAACTAAAGAACCCAAAATATGAGAGTTCGGATGGATAAGTCAAAACCGGTTACCTGCACGCCCGGTTTTTTTCTTTTTCTTAGATGTGTTTTTTCGTTTCTCTTCCCCTGTTCCACTTGGCGCACTTACAGCTTGGTCTACCGGCTGGTCAAGAGATCATAGAATGATTTTAAAACAATTTTTGTAGTCAATTATCTAGAACGTCGAACACTGGTGTAACATTCTCAGCTTAAAGGAGTGTTAACTTCCACAATTACTGACTTAACCTTGATTCTTGATCCGTAACCTGGACCTTTATACATAAGTACTAGGGTTTGAAGGACTCAACACTACTGGATAAAGTATTACAATACCACGGATAAAATTCAACATTAAACAAAAATAAACAAAACCATGTTGATGTTGACAAACCCCTTTCTAATCTTAACTTGCCACGAACCGTTGGTCCGTTGCTAATGATGATGATTCACCCAAAAAGATCCACACCAGTTTACCCATAGAAAGCAACAAGACCATTACTATATATGTATGTCAGTGAAAATTTATTGTTATTGGGCCAGAGATCACTCAACAGTATGATCAGATTAGTACATACTGAATAATCAGCCGTAAAACAACTCCAGTAACTACAATGCTTGGCAAGCATCCAACTAACACTCACTAAATCACCTTGTAAAATACATGCAGATTAGAATTGAAAATGGATTCTTTCAGTACTCAGCTAAAAGCAGAGGATATTCAGTTATGTTGTTTATTCATATACTAACTCCCAAGATGATATATATAGGATTAGGTCTTAACCTCATTCGCAGATGCATCCTCATCCTTTCCCGTTGAAGCTTCAGTTGTAGTAGTGCTCTCAAGCTCCCCTGTAAAAAAAAGTATCGAGGCTCAATAAGACTATTTCACGCAAAATAACACTTCTATATAATCATCATAAACAACCTTCATGTCCAGTCTTAGGTGCTTCTTGCTTTCCAGTCTGATCTTGAACCTTCTCTGATTTATCATTTCCTGATTTTTCACCATCTTGTTCAGCTCTACCCTCGTCCCTAATTTTCTCTATCATGCCTTTTGATTCTTTCGCCATCTCCTCATCTTCCTCACTCTGTATGAGAACCGGTTCCGCCCTATAAAATCCGGCCATGCCTGCACCACCATGACCACGCTTGACGTCCTCCTCCTCAAACGAATATTCATCTTTCTTTGTTCCACTTGTTTCTTCATTAGGAGGAAGAAGAGTTCTCATGACCTTTTGGGTACAAGCGTAGTTTGCCAAGAAGAGACAAAAAGGAACGGAGGAGATGAAGGCGATGGTGGAGGCAACAACAAGTGGAGGAAACAGGAGTGGAGCTGAAGACACTACTACACCAGCTGTTAGAACCTTCTTCCCTACACTTACTGCCTTACTCCAAATCCAACTTCTCTTGCTTTGACTCTCGAAACACTCATTTTCCTCCATTGTTCGACTCATGCTGGTGGGTATCTGTAACTCTGCCAAGAACAAGAGTCAAAAGAAACTTCATGCAAACACAATTTCTAATATATATAAGAAAGTAAACAAATCCTGATAAAATGGTTAGGTTCATCTAATCTTCCACTATAATCAACTAACAAAATCAATTACCTAAACAGATGAAAACTCTATAGGATGAAAAGGTCTAACTAACGAGGAGAAGAACACAAACCTGTTTAGGTGCAGGAACTTCGAAAGCGAGAAAAAAAAACTAGAGCAAGACGGAGAGATAAGAGGCACAAAACTTCTTTAGAGAACAAAGTGGAGAAAAGACACAAAGAAAGACAAATGACACGCGTCGAGAACTGAAGATTGCATGGTTTTATGTCGCAACGTGCCGCTTTGCTTTCTCATCATCCACTTGTTCAATTAATCCTCGGTCATGAAAAGGAAAATGGTCGGGTTCGTAAACCTAATTTAATTATAATCAAAACTTCACTTTATTATAATCAAAACTTCACTAAGTTATGCGCAGATCTACGTTACCATGAGAATGGTCATTTCAACTTTTTAATCATATGGCAAAAAAAAAACTTTTTCATCGTGTTTTGTTTGTCGGTTGATGCAAGATCAGTCCTAAGATAAAACCAACAAAGCTAAAATATTAGGCACTAAGATCTATAAATCTCTTTTTTATGTAAAGTCATTCCAATATTCAAATTAAATTAAAGGTGGTTTAGAAAACCAAAACAAATTAAAATAACCAACATAAACATAAGAAACTCTATAAAAAGTTGTGTAATTCTAATAAGAATATCAAAATTTGTTTAGCAAGGAGGTTTCTGTCTATCTCATTGAAGAGTTTATCGTTCTAAACTTTTTAGAAGTACCAAATTATCGTTGTTCCATCTGAACAGAATAATCTATATTTGCATAGACACTCTATAATAGAAGAATATCAGAGCTCGAAGGCATAGCTGTGTAACCGATTCATCATGTTCCTCACATCGAGGATAGTGGTTACATCACATATAACGATGTGTCAGATCTTTTGTCACTGCGTTGTGACCTATTAATATCAACTATCATATAAGATAGCATATTTTCTGAGAAATCGTTATTTTCTAAGTGAAGGCATAAAACATAATGATACTCAACTTTAAGTAAGCAATCTACATATAATTCTGTAAGATATTACGTTCTACCTAGTATTCAAACTTGAATGTATACTGCCGAATTTTTGAGAAGCTCTATCAAAATATATCTCGATGATTGCTATGGCTTATGGTCAAACTGCAAATCAGTGGTATATCCTCTTCGACAATAACGTTTTTCAAGCATCTCAACATCCCACTTCTTTAGTTCTCCTTTTGATTTCATCACTAACTTTCATTCGCGGATATACCACTGAGACATCTTGTCGAGTTATTCAAGCTGCTGTTGTAGGAATCCAAATATCTTTCCACATTTTAACTTCGTATCTCGAATGAATCTCTCAATAACGCGGTGGAGTCTTTAACCGTTGATCATTCAACACGTGACGCAATACAGTTCATTTAGTAGTAATGGGCTTGGGCTTTGTGTTGTTATCTCGTGTACTTGGGCTTCATCATATCTAATGAAAGCTGAGGCCGACATGAAAAGATGAAAAATCAAAACTATATTGACAAGAAAAGAAAAGAAAAAAAAAGGAAAAAACAAATAAAAAAGAGAGGTATCATCTTCAGCCTCTTCTTCTCGACGGCGAAGAGTAACCACAAATCGCTCTGAGAGAAAAAAATCTCATGCTCTCTCGACTACCATCATGAAAGCTTTCAATTTCATCTCCCCTTCCGCCCCACCCAGATTCACCACAACGCCATACCCTCACCTCCGCACGTACACCTCACGCGCCTCCCCCTCTCTGCTTCAGGTGAAGTCCTTCCAACGCGGCGACTTCGACCGTTTCGCCGAGAACGTCAAGTCTGGCAAGGCCTGGAGAGACGCGTGGCGGACCGCCAACGACGGGTTCGAGCAGTTCGTCTTCGAGGCGAAGAAGACGGCGGAGCGAATCGACCGCGAGTACGCCGTCTCTCGCCGTCTGAGCTCCGCCGCGAGTTCTGCGGGGGACCGTGCTCGGGAGATTGATCGTGAGTATGGGATTAGCCCGCGCGTCAGGACCTTATCCGCTGATTTCAGTAGAAATTTCCCCAAGGTAAATTAGAAATCATTTTGTCTGCTAATTGCTAATTAGTTAGTTTCTTTGCTCTATGTGATATGACACGTCACTTGATTGGCTCTCGCTTGTGCTGAGTTTTGTTTTTTTTCTCTCTCTCTCCATGTGTTTGTTTTACAGTACAGGAAGCAGTTCAGTGACTTCTTGAATACACCTCTCGGTGGAAGTTTTGCTGTAAGTATTATTACATTTGTTACTTTCACATTGGTTTGTTGTATATAATCTTATTAAGAGCTACAGACTTGGACTATGAATACTAGATTTGATTTTCTGTCATGTTAGATTTGACTTGTAGTTTATTGAATAAACTAGTATTATATCCGTACTGCGTACGGGGAAAGAAAATATTAATTTATTAGATCAAACAATATGCTCTGTAGTAAAATGAATTTTTCCAGTTCATGCTAATACTCAATGTATTTATTTTTGTAGTAAACAAATATAAAACTTTCTATCAGAATAACAGTAACATTCTCGTCTTTTTAGAAGAACATAGTGATTAATATTAATAGTTTTCTTTTAAAATTTCAATTTAACTCAATTCATTTTACTTGGTCTATTTATGAGAAAAATTCATTTTTACTTGGTTGCAAGGTTTGTGTTATTTTTGTTATGTTTCTCTCACAACAGTTAAGAAGTTTGGTTCCTGGTGATCATTATGCTTAAATATACATAAACAAAATGAAAATATCTTTACTACTGGATGTAAATATCTTTACTCTGAAAATTTATTTTGGTATGGGATGCAAATATGTTTGTAAAATTCCAGTTTCACCATAGCACATTGAATATAATTATCAATTATGGATCATATTTTAAAAATATTATATTTTATATAAAAACATCTTTCAGTTCTAGTTTCCCTACTTATTATACAATTTTGATTTTAAATAAACCAAGAAAAGAAACTCTCTTCAGGTAGCATTTCAACAGAAATTGTAAAAGGAGGTCTAGATGTTTTATCATCATGATTTTTACTTTATCTTATCCAGAACATGAAGAAAAAATAATAAATCCAAAAGGAACAATACAAAAAATTATAATTCTTTATGATAAAAAATTAGTAAAATACAATATTTATACTTGTAGTTCCATTTTTGCTGATAGTCTTTTTGGTAGTGTTAGATTCTCCGCTCTTTTCACATCTTTGAAATTTGTATCAGTCGAACCGTTATTTGATAGAAGTAGAGAAAGAAGCTTGAAGTCTACATCGGATTTGTGGCGTAGAGAAAAAAGAAAATCGTTTTTTGTAGCAAGATGCAGGTTATATATAAAGGATAACATCGTACAGATATATACATGATGTAGGTAGTTATTTGGAGAGTCACTGGTGATCGTGGTGGGATAGAGAACGGTCGATGAAGTGGCCAAAGAAAATATTTTGATTTTGTCAAATAAACATTTAGCAGTTTTTTTTTCATTTGCTTTTTATTTTAAACTTTCTTTTTTCTTTTTAATCTATGTGTCAAAATATGATTGCACAAGTGACTTGTGCTTTAGTATATAAGGGATGCTTTTCACTGAGTACTAACAGAGTTTATAATTCCAATCTTGGATTTTCATTTTCCAGACTATTTTCTTTCTTTGGTTTGCTCTCTCTGGATGGCTGTTCCGAGTGATAATTGTCGCCACATGGGTTCTTCCCATTGCTGGCCCTCTTCTCATTGGTGCTGTCGCCAATAACTTCGTCATCAAGGTATGTAGCTGGTTAAACACTTGCCCTTTTTTGTTTACATTCGTCGATTTAGTATGTGATATGACACGACCAGTATTGTTGAACCAAAGGCTGTTGAAACCTCTGTTGTATCACACAGGGAGAATGCCCAGCGTGTAAGAGGCAGTTCATAGGATACAAGAACCAAGTGATCAGATGCGAGGGATGTAGGAACATCGTGTGGCAGCCACAAGGCGACTTCTTCTCAAGAGACGGTAACAACAACAATAATAGCAGCAACAACAAGGGTAACTCTAAAAAGTCACCTAAGTCCCAAATCATCGATGTCGATTTTGAGGAGAAGTGATGATGATCAGACAGAGCAGAAGGAGATTAAAAAAGTGATGTTTCGGTAGTAGCGGAATCATTTGCTGTTTTTGTTTGTTCTATAAAGCTGCGGTGATGCAGAAAGGCACCTCGTTTTGATTGTTGTGTATATTATAAGGCCTTTGTGAAATGTAGTTTCAAAGGGTACACAGAGGCGACGAGAGACTTAATTGAAACTTTGAAAGTAATTTATAACTAGTCAAATCATATGAAAGTACCATTTTACATCTCTAGATTTTGCTTATGTTTATTTTTTATATTTACCAACATCTTCTTTTCTGACTTTGAAGTTTTGAACCACTGCCTCCATATGTTTATTTACGATTGCCTTTATTTTGAGAACTTGAAGTTTGAACTTCAACGGCAACAACAGCATTGGGTCATCTCTCCCATATAGATTAGATACTCACAAGAGCAATTTATATGATACACAAAGTCACGAACAAATAAACTTAATTGAAAATTAAGTGGAAAGTAGTGTATGTAATTATGGTCTGTTCCAAAAATATCCAATCAAGTCTCGGGTAGGATCCAAACCACAACCAAGACCTGCATATACTCATCATCAATACCTAATAGGTTAAAGTAGTATTACATGTACACGATCCAGCCGAATTTTCAAGTCGGTGGTTCAGGTGCTCAGGTCCAGAGGCTATGTTTAATGAATACTGTACGTATCTCGTAATACAGTAAGACTAGTACGGCGTCATTTTGTATTATATGATGTCATCTTATTCACTTAATAAAGGAGTTAATTCGTGTAAAAAATAGCTACACTAAAAGTGTGTATTAGTTTGCACAACTCATAATATATAGTTCATGCATGAAATACACATTTCTTATCATGATATTTCTTAGAGAATTTTGTTTTCAGATTTAGAGTACACTGTTTTCCGGGCATACTAAAAGATTTCAGACTACGTAAACTTTTATCATGTTTTCTTTTCTTTTCTTTTGAGTTCATTTCATCCTATAAAGATTTTATTTTTATTGTTTGTTAAAAATGCCAGTTGTATTTAATTGACATAAAAGGACGATTACATATAGTGGACATAAAAGAATGGTTTCTAAACCATACCTACGAGAATACGACCTTAGGGTATGACAACCTCTGAGTCTTATTTTAAAACCTTTCAAAATTGCTGTCAAACCTTTAAAACATATATTTATCTTACTCACTGATCTCCATGTTTCAAGAATCTTGTTTTGCATCAACATGAATGTTTTTTGCTCTTAATAAAATCAAGAAAGTCGTTGAGTTCGCAATAATTTTATGTGCTAAGTTCCAAGTAAGTAGCTGTAGATTTTTGCACCAAAAACTAAAAAGAAAAATACACCAACTTGTGTTCAATCCAGTTTTTGTGTCTTCAAACAGGAGTATGTTCTTTTGAGCTCCTGTAACTCTTTGAAAATGTTGGATGCATGCGAGGACCAAGCTCCTGACAAGCTTCAGGTAACTTTCTACAACCAAAAACTCAGATCGAAAACCAAAATGTTTAATTGTTTTCCTCAGATTCTTGTTTATATATGAATTTGAAAACAGGGGAAGTATCAAGCAATGACAGTTTGTTGTATTCTTGGAATCGGATCTCTAGTTTCTTGGAACAGTATGCTCACTATCGCAGATTACTACTACCAAATTTTTCCGGTTCGACTTTTTTCGGTTTGGTTAATTCCCATATTCAAAATTTGTTTAGGTTCTCTAACAAAATGCTGAATTAAACGGTGGCCAAAAATTGGAAGTGAACGAGAAACATTGAGATAAACATTAGATTAAATTCATTTTATGTTAAATTTATTTTATATCAAATTCAGTTAAAGAGCCATATTGCAGATTAATAGTGAATACCGATTTCAGTTAGTATGAGATAATCTACAATTTTTTTAATTACAGTTTACTTTTCATTTGTATTTTCATTCTTATTCACCATTCTTGTAGTGGTGGTCATCTCTGACCAGTCGAATGACACGTTTCAAGTAGGTTTATCATCCTTCAAGGGTTCTACCACTTGTATACCAACCATTTGCGGTTGGAACAATCGTCATTCTCGCATACCATGAATCGAAAATCAATACTCGAAAACGAATACTAATCGGTTACATTTTATTCACAATATCCACATTCTTGCTCATAATGGTAAGTTTAGAGGCTTGCTCCCTACATTATTATTTTTAATGAGACTGAATTTATTTACGGACTCAAGACTCTAAGAAACTCAAAAACAGTTGGACCTGACAACAAAAGGTCTCGGTGGAATCGGACCGTACATCGGTTTATGCGCAATTGTATCTTTGTTTGGCATCGCGGATGCTACTGTTAAAGGAGGAATGATTGGTGATTTATCTTTAATGTGCCCTGAACTCATCCAGGTTTAATAATATCTAACGTATTCAAGGTCTCTAGATTTGATAAACTGGTTTTTACTAAATATACATCTTCTTGCTTCATTTTAGTCATTCATGGCTGGCTTGGCTGTAGCTGGTGCTATAACATCAGCGCTTAGGCTAATAACTAAGGCAGCCTTTGAGAAATCAAACGACCGTCTACGAAAAGGCGCAAGTAAGTTTAGCATTTTAGGGAGAGCACATATATTTCCAGTGTTTTAAAGTTTCATCTCTTGTGTTTTTTTTTCTCCGTGTGCAGTGATATTCTTAGTAATCTCAATGTTCATAGAATTCCTCTGTGTGATGTTATACGCTTATGTGTTCCCAAAACTACCCATCGTTAAGTATTACCGACAAAAAGCCGCTTTGGAAGGATCCCAAACTGTTGCTGCTGATCTTGCTGCTGCTCGCATCCAATATCAATCAGTTTTGGTAATTTCAGATTCCTCAAGAATCACTACTATCTTAATTTTTTTTACAAGATTCTTTAAGAATATTTCTTGATAATTTTAAAAAGAAAATGAGATAATATTTCTTTGTTCTTTTTCATGGATTCTCTTGAGTCTGAAACATCGTTTGATTTCCTTTTTTTTTGTAGACTGATTATGATTCCAAGAATCAAAGGCTAAGTAAAAAAGATCTATTGCTTCAAAACATAGACCATGCAGTGAATCTATTCCTCATCTATGTTTTGACATTATCCATTTTCCCTGGGTTCTTATACGAGAACACAGGACAACACGGGTTAGGGACTTGGTACGCACTTGTCCTAATAGCGGTGTACAACTTTTGGGATTTGGTTGGGAGGTACATGCCGCTGATGAAATGGCTGCAGATTAAAAATAGGAAAGCACTAACGATTGTGACTTTGTCCCGTTATTTACTCGTTCCGGCGTTTTACTTCACCGCAAAATATGGTGATAAAGGATGGATGATTATGCTCATTTCTATTTTGGGATTAAGTACTGGCCATCTCACTGTTTGCATTCTCACTGTAGCCCCCAAAGGTTACATGGTAATCAATCTACTCTTCCTACGGGTTTTATCGTTTCTTTGTTATTATATTTCCATTTCTTATAACTATGAGTTTATGAATACAAACATAAATAAGATTATAAACAATCAACCTCTATATACATTTTTTATTATAATTTGTATTTTGTGAAGGGTCCGGAGAAGAATGCATTGGGGAATCTGCTGGTGACTTTTATATTAGGAGGAGCACTCACAGGAATTTCGTTGGGTTGGTTATGGCTTGTTGGTAAAAAAGATGCTTTCTGAGTTCTCATCAAACGGTTACTCACTCACATGAGAACATTTTCAGCTTCATGATCTTTAATCTGTAGACAGACTTTGTCAACCAATAATATATGAGCAAGATAAATGTTTGCTTCGCAACTCATTTATTAAGAGATAATTTAAAAGAAAAACAGTTTAAATACACATAAGATATACTGTATTTCCCAAGTCCCAACCATATATATAGTACACCGTTCCGTTATGTAGTCTTTCTCCAACTTTTTTTCTATGCTTGTAACTACACTACCCACATAGTATAAGGAAACACATAAGTTGCCTAATCTTACCTACCTATTTTTTTATTTATTTTTTTGTCAATGAATCCTACCTACCTACTTTTCATGTGCTAATTATATCTATACATTCACAATGAATCTAAACAAAAGCTTCAGAGTAATAATGTGTTTACCTTCCTCAAAACCGGATGTATCATGAGTGTCAGGAGAAAAAAACAAGAGTGACATGAATGTCATCAGCTAAGTACTTCTTGTTGCAGAAGTGATTGTGCTAAACCTACTTGCTCGCTGAATACGCATACTTCATCAATAAGATTTACCGATTCATACTAATCCAATATTTTTGCTTTCCTTTCTTGAGAGTTAGAGATGATGATGATTGATGAACAAGGAAAGGAAAGAGAGCTTCTTTCTTTCTTTATAAAGAGGAGGAGCCAACAGGTCATATTTTTTAGGGTGTTTTATTTATGGCCGTTGGATGTTTACGTTGCAGATCTAATGGTGGGATACACAGTCAAGTCAACCCGATAAGATCGAAACCCCGGTTTATGTTACTCAATCAATTTTCGCCTAATGTCCTAACCCGGTTTTTATTATTCGGTCCAATTTCTCAAGAACTAAACCAAATTGAATTCCCCAAACGTCACAAGACCCGATAGATCTATAGCACACGAGCTTCTATCAGTTTTCATTTGGCGCTCACATTTGATAACGAATAATCACGTGGCACTCACGTGGACAAACTAACCGACTTTGACGGTAGTAGAATCCCTTCGCCTTCTTCTCTTTAACGCTTCCTCCCACTCTCTCTGTCTCTCTCTCACTGTTTTATTATTTCTCGAGAAACTCTTTACCGTTAGGTATAAAGAAAAGCGCCATTGTTGTTTCGCTCCATTGTTCAAACAAAAAAACAACGCTGATCATTGAGATTGAGATGGAGGAGTCATCAAAGGTTCAAGAAGCAGAGAAAACGAACGAAACCGATCGGTGAGTAACTAGTAAAACAAGTCTCCTCCGAGTTTTAGTTTACGCTTTCTTCCTCTGAGAAAAATGTGCTTTTATCTATTGGTTCAGAGTATCGCCGATGAAAGCAGAGGAGGCTAACGCCGCTTGTGTATCAGCTCTTCATATGATACTCGAGGTCTTCTTCTTCTTCGCAAGAATGTGATTGAATCTTTTTCTTTCTTTATTAAAAAAATCTATTTCGTTGAGAATATGATATTTAATTTTGTGCAGTCTCTGACGAGAACTACCATGTTCTCCTGCGATCTCGCGATAACCCTTTTTCCAGAACAACATGAGAGTTTCGTACAAGACTACTTAGACAAGTTTTACAATCTCTTTCTCAACAAACTAAGTCTTATGGTTGGTGCTTCCTCTCTTCTCCTCTATAACCTTTTCTTAACAGCATGCTAAAATAATCTTTTCACGCTTCTCTTCAGGAAGAAAATGGTGTTTGTGAGATTTTGATAGACGTCTTGGAGATTCTGAAAAGCTTCAACCGTCACTTGAAATTCGACGACCTGGTGAAAACGAACTGCACGAGATGCAAGATGGATACTCAATATCCACCACAACCTTCTTATGGTCTATACATCATTGCCAATTCACTCAGAGAAACCAAGGCATAGTCCCATCTTCTTCTTTTTTAACCTTTTTATCTGTTAAAAGAAGAGGACTGGCACCTGTCTTTTTTCATAATAATAAGATTTTATTTTTTGGTTATCATCAATCACAGTCTGCATTCGAGGATTTTGCGTTTGAGAGAATCCTTAAAGTTATCAAAATCAACTCTATGGTGCCTTGCACAACGGAAGGATGTGAGAAACTAAGCTTTGTTGATCATATTATCCCTATACTTCCTTCTGTTTTCACCATTGGTAAGTCTAATTGATCAAACTGAAGTTATATAATTATTGGAGCAACATGAGAGTTTTGAATCTCCTTTTCATATTTGCAGCACTTGAGTGGGAGAACAATGAGACTGAACAAGAGATATTTGCTACCACTTCTGTTCTCGCTACTGAAATTGATATTAGTAAGATATACAAATACGAAGGTGAATCACCACACACCAACTACAATCTTGTGTCAATGGTAAAGTATCTAACTTGTTTCAGTTTCCATTTTTTTTTCTTGTGTCAATGGTAAGTATCTGGAGAATATTAATGTAACAAGTCCAATCAATGCAGGTTTGCTCGCATGGAGATCAATACGCTTGTGTTGCTTACGGAAACAATAGATGGGTCGGTTTTTTTCCTTCTGAGAAACAGGTACAAAAAAGCTTATAATTTATTTACTTTGTAAGTAATACAAGCAAGTTGTTCGATCTGTGACTTAGCGCTTGCGTGTTGTCTTGTCCAGATTATAGGCGACTGGGATAGTGTTATCAGCACTTTTGTACGACTGAATATGCGACCTGAGATTCTATTTTTTGAAAACGTAAGCTGCTTATTAGGTATTATGCTTTTGTTTCCGTAGGTGTGTGTGTGTGTGTTTTCTCAACTATCTACCTACTTGAAATTTCAGGATATGCAGAGGGAGCAGATTGTGAACGCCCAGATAAATACACCAATTGATGAGAAAATTAGGATAGTACAAAAATATCCACTAGGGTCATGTTCTTTGGATGTTTAAAGAGAGTGTGTGTGCAGTTTTTTTTTTCTCTTCAGCCCCAATCTGATTTGTATGATGTATCAGTGAAGAATAGTACTATTTTCTAAATGCACAGCTTACTTCAGTTTGTTATTAGTATACATACACTATACAGTGTGCTGTTAAATTTTGTTTTCCCTCTGTGATACTATATAGAAATAAAAAAAAAGTTCACTTCTGTAATTTTCTGCAGTTCTTGGAGTAACTTCACCGCGCATAGTAATTTCAACTCATTAACACAACTTCTTTTGGACTTTAACATGATTAGAAAACACTCTACCTACAGCCAATTTTCATCACACACATGTCTGACGCATCAAGTTTACAAATTCAACTCAAGAACACACAAAGGAAACTGCTTCGTCTTTTGTAAGATGTTCATTTTCTTTAATGGAAGCTTTGTTTTTACCATTTATTGGTTTAGACAGTATTTATACACCTGTACACTAGGGAGGGTTGAAAAGATGAACCATATCTGTTATATCTATACTTTGACATGAATATCAATTTGCTTTAATCAGATGACAAACACACGTTTTTGAATTGTGAATATGTCATTCCGATACATTTGCTAAACCATCGATCAGTGGGTGGCTTCATAAAACAAAATCTTAGGCCGAACCTTCCTTTCCACACAGAATCTGATCACACTCTCCCAGTTGCCAACAGCCTGTGGTATCACCACGCAACATACTAACAATGTCTCAGTTCACAACAAAACTCAACTCAACAAGCACAAAGAAAACCTTTTGTCTTTACCTCTTCTGTAAAAGCATCATGTCTGACACCGACCCACCTGTCTTTTTCATATGCTAGGCAGATGTGTTCTTCGTCTTCACCACAACCAACCTGCATTTCCATAATCTGAGCCTGTAACCAACCAATTCAGAAGAAACATATAGGACAAAACATTTGCGACCCTGTACAAGATTTTACCATTGACACAAGCCGGTACTTAGTGTTTGGCTCTAAGTCTTCGTATAGCCTGCTCATATCTATCTCCCGGTCCAAAGCCTTTGTTGTTTCAGATATCTCTTTTTCCGTTTCATGCTTCTCCCATTGCACCACTAGTGTTGCCCCCACAGAACACCAACAATTGTTAAATGAAATGAGTACACAAGATTGTTCGCAGTCATGGCTAAAACTTTACTTACCGATCGTGAATATGGTCGGGCATCTAGTTATTTTGTGATGAACAAAGTTTTCCTTTCCACAGCCTCCTATTTTAAGGTCACATAACATTTTATCTTCCATCCGAATCATTTTAAGGATGTCCTCGAACTTAATATTCCCAAAAGCACACTGCATATATAACCAAACCACACACAACAACAACTTTTTAAGTGGTAGTACCAATTCCTATAGGAAAGACAGAAATGAGCGTACCTTCAGGTCTCTGATTGAATCTGCAGCCACAACGATTCCATAAGAACTTTGCTCTGGATAATTTGGCTTCTGTCTGCATCTGCTACAACTCATTCTTTCATATTCTTCCAGTGTAAAGAGGCGAGTTACCAAGCTTTCTCTTTCTGGACTTTTACAGATATGCCAAGACTCAAGGATGGATACGACTATCTCGGCGGTATCACTTGACTGCAACCAGTAAAAAAAAACAAGATTGCACAGAAGATATTAATCCCCTATTTTAATAAAATAACAGTACCATGTTTAGAAGCTTATATATATCTGCACAAACCATGGAAATAGCGTCTCTGGAAGTAAGTAAATCGCTCAGGAGATAGCTGTGGAGTAGCTCAGGAACTTGTGTCCAGTCTTCATGAAATGGTTTCTCATTTTGCATTAAATCTTCTTTCAGGATCTTAATGTTCAAGAGGGCCTGTATTACCACATGTTTTTGCGAAGATATCAAACAGACCACGAAAGTAACGAGATACAGAATCAGAACTAGAAGACGAGAGTTTACGTATTACCTTCAGGGTCATGTCAAGAGCTGAATTGCATCTCGCTGCACCTTCTCTAAGTACTGACTCCTCTCCGGGCATGTTTTGCCTACCTTGAAGATGGCGAATGAAACAAACATGATTTATGCAACTTAACTCGAAGTGGTCTAAGAATTTCGTCATCGCAAGGTTCTCTCACAACCTTGAGCAGCTTCCTCTTCATCCACAGTGTTCGAGGATATTTCCAACGGATTCCTTTCACCTGAAAGGCCCTTATCTGGTTCCATAGAATCTTTTTCCGTCGTTTGTAGTGATGGAGATGTGCCTTGGGGATCAAGGTTGGCACAATGTTCACTGGACACGAAATAGCACGTTTTGTTCACGTTTTCTTCAGAGAGAACAAGAAAAAAATTTATCAACATGCAGAACAAGAGACTACTTACTGTTCAACAGTCTTATCAAGGGGACCAGACATGCTCGTTGAAGGTTTCTGTTAAGAAGACCATTCCTTCTTACAACTGAGTAACTGAAAGTTCAGAGAAGCAAATAAAGAAATTAAGGACCTTATCGCTTCTATGTTTCTTCTTCTTTGACTGTGGCTTCTTTTCCTCCTCGAGTAGAAGATCTGCTTCTGCTGCAGCTATGTGCATTACCTCCTAGAGAATGATACATCAGACATAATATAAGGAACAAGTAGTGACACACGGTCTGCATCAGAGAGACGACGAAATTTTCAAACCAACCAGCAAGAATTCTTTAAGTGGTGGAAGGATGTAAGAGCGGTAGTCAAAACCAGAAAGTTTGATGAGGTCGTTGAACAAACTAATCCTTGAATTCTCAACCAGCAACATCTTTGTATCGAGTAGCGGAACCTGCAAATCAAGAAACACTTTTAAGATTTAAGTTTCTCTATAGCTAATTCAAAACTATGATCAGGAAATGAACCTTATCAGAGACCATTGACCTCAGACGGTCTATGGACTTGAGGACTACTTCATCGCTGAGATCTTTATGCCCATGTATACGCTTCAGGCAATCTTCTAAATCTGGGAAATCAAATGTAGGATGCGGTGCGTCTTCAAGAGCATCTCGTACTGAACACAAGAACAGGCGTGTATTGTGAGAATCTTTAGCTTCTCTCTTCCTTTCACACTCATCGCCTAGAAGAGATGCATATTTGTTCCACTGATAATCCGGAACACTCCTCTTTTTATTTTCGCTTACACACAAGTTTATGGCGTCAACAAGACCTGCATCATAACCAAGCATCAGCAACTTCTTTGCATATTTGGTCCCCAAAGTCCTACAAGTGAACTGAACGGCTCTCAAAACAGCCACCCAAATATCTAGATTGTGTGTCTTCACAGCTCTTGGAAAACGAAATCTCTCATCTCCAGAGGAGTGATCAGCCAACCAAGATACTATATCATCTCCATGGGCATGTGCCTTGGCGTAGTGATCATCAGCGTTCAAGAAACTGACTGTGCCTTCATCATCGAATTGTCCAATCTCGCATCGCAGCAGCCTCTTATCCAGAAGCAGAGATGAAAATTGCTCGTCGAAGTCTATCTTCTCTTTAACTCGAGTACCACTGTAGAAACTGTCAACTGCTCTGCAAATCACCTCTCTGCCATCTTCCCTTTCGCACTTGATGCGCTTGAGAAGGTCTAGAATCTGTTCGAGTTCACTCCTTCCCAAAAAGCAGAGACTCTGAGGTGTTTCCACTAAGCGACACTCTGTAGTCAGAATATGCTCGGAAACTCCAAACCGTGCAAAATACTTAATCAGAAAACGCATCATCCAGTCTCTAAGACCACACGAAAGAATCTTACGCTCACAAAACAACACAAGCAGCAATCGAATCTCCTTGAGTAACTTTCCGCGTTCTTCATCTGTAGCTAACGGCCAGTGTCTGGACCATCCATTCTCATATACAAACGCTTTCACAACTTCGAGCCGAGTCTTGATCATCTCAACAGCAGCAGCTGTATCCACCGCCTCCCAGCCTGCAACCTTTATCATACCAGCCCACGCTTCATCTACCATCTGAGCCATATACTCTACCGTAGAAGGCTTAAACTTCACGGCATGTTCTTTCTCAAGATGGTTCTTAAACTTCTTAAGTGGTAAGAACTCTTTCGAACAAGATCTACATACCCAAACCCTCCATCTCTTATCTTTCCTAGTGGAAGCCAATACTTTCTCCAAAGCATCTCTCCCATCTGTACCATAGAATCTCTCCACATAGCTACTAAAATCCGCAATGCTCACTTCCATAAACTTTCTTTTGATCTCAACACTCAAACCTGACCAGTACAATCTCAATCCTTCAACCTCAATCTTACTTTTCTTGGACTCCTCCCTAACTTTCGGTTCCCATATTTGAACAGGAGAACCAGCAGCGATTCTTGACTCAGCAGCTCGGAGTAGACTCTCGACGTCTCTACGACTTTTCTCCTCTTGGGAAGTCAATGAGTCAAAAGACGCCGTAACAGTCAGATACTCTTTTGCCTTCACGATGGCTTTCTTCAGGTACAGTGGTGATCCGATCAAATTGCCCAAGCCAAAGAACGAAGCGGCAGAGAACGATGAGAAGCCGTCGTTTTCGGAAAAGCATTCTACAGAGGCAAGCAAGAATGCGAATTTCGCGTCGCTGTTGTCTGCTCTCTTGGCTTGTTGGAAGAAGATTTGACCTTGTTGGAAGGAGAGAACGTCTGCGACCTCGTGCTTCTTCTTGTTATGAGCAGAAGAGATCCAAGTTTCGATGGCTTCTAAGGCCTTGATGTGATCTCCTTGAGCGATGTAATCTGCAGAGAGTTGTACGATTTGTTGAGCGTCCTCGTCATTGTCCTCAAAGACGAAGGGATGAGTCTCCATGTTGATTCTCAGAAGCTTTCTTCTTTGCTATTTTTCTTTTGTTTTCGAGAGAGAGCTGAGGAGGGAAAATAAACGGTTAGGTTAGGTGTGTATCTGAAGAAGAGTTGTCACGTGAGAGACACGTGATGAGGCTTGGATAGAGAGAGAGAGAGGCCCATTTTAAAAAGCATTCTGTCGAGCAGCTTATGAGCATTCCATGTTCGATTTGATTGAGTTTTTTTTCCGAATAAAACCGCGAAAAAAGAAAAAAAAAATTATGAGAAAATTTCGAATTCGGGAGTTTAAGTGGAGATAGAATTGGCTTAGGAGAAGAAACGTCTTCATGTTGGTGGGGATCAAAGATGATCATGGGTGCGAGCGACTAAACTTGTTGATATAATATTGTTCCGATCATTTGTTTGGTTTCGTTCGAGTAAGTAATTTTCGCGCTCTTTTTATAATGAATATCACGTGACACTCACAAGCTGTGGGTAGTATTTTGGCCCATTTTACCTCATTCCTTACTATAGAATTTCTCTAGAACTCGTTTTTGTAATTCTTATCGTTTTTGTATTCTTGTAAAGCGGAAAAACTCAAACTTACTGTATTGTTCTTTTTTTTACTCGATTTTGACTGTGTTAACTGTTATTAGTGAACAAATTGGAAGAATGAGGTAAAGCCGTAACGGTTTATGAGAGATAAAGAGAGCAAAAAATAACAAAAAAATCGTATAGTTTGAGATCTACTAATGTTTTTTGTGGTGCCCACCAAGTGTTTTGTCAAAAGTCCTCGGAAAATTCTTGTGGCAACCAACCCGAAGATCACAACAGCTTTGATCAACATTTTTGGCGCTCTTTTCATAATGAATATCACGTGACACTCACATGCTTCTTTGCCTTCTTCTTTCTTTAGTCTTTTTTCCCATTTTCACNCTGCTCGTTTCGTTTTTTTTTTTTTTTTTTTTTGCTCGTTTCGTTTCTTCTTCTTCTTCCTTTTTCTCGAGAAAAATCCAGAGAGAGAAAGTCTTGCGACTAGAAAGAAAACGCCTTTTCCGGGAGAGTACAGATCTGATCATGGATATGGAGTCGTCATCAAAGGTTCAAGAAGATCCTGACCAGAAGATCGATCCGTGAGTTGTTAATCAATCCTCTATGTTAAGAACGTTCAGATTCCTGAATTGCAAAACGACAGTGCTCTGCTAATGGAGAAGAAAGGAAAAGCCAAAGTGGGCCTTGCGACATTAGAGCCCAAGATGCAGAATAAAAGCCCAGCTCTACCTAAGCAACGGTCTGATTTCGAACGGGAAGAGAAGGACAAGAAATGCAAAGAAAGAAAAGTACAGATGACGCAAGAGAGAAGAAGGGAGAATGGGCTCAAGCTGTACAACCAATTTTCAGCCTTAGATCTACAAGAAGAATAGGATTGCGCCATCTGGCTGGAACCTCTAGGGTTTCCTTCTCTTGTATAAATAAGTTATCTTGTAATGGCTTATGGCTTAAGAAAGAATGAAATGAAAATTCAGTAAAACTCTGTTTCATCTTCTTCATATCAAAGTTATACAAACTTCTTTATGGTATCAGAGCTCTAGGATCTTGAATCCATGGACCCTTATACACCACCAACGCTAGACATCGTTAACTCTGTTACAGTCAAGCTCAACGATAAAAATTACATCCTTTGGAAGAGACAGTTCGAAGCTTTTCTCAATGGCCAAGGCCTTCTGGGTTTCGTCACAGGCTCTCTCCCCTCTCCAGTTCAGACCATCATGGCTCCGACAATCAATGGAACATCTACCCCTGTTCCGAACCCAGACCACAACCTTTGGTTTCAAACGGACCAAGTAGTGCAGTCTTGGCTTCTCGGGTCATTCTCGGAAGAGATTCAGAGTCTAGTGCTTCACTGCACCACATCTCAAGAGATCTGGTTCACTCTGGCCAGTCACTTCAACCGAGCTTCCTCCTCTCGTTTGTTTGAGCTTCAACGCAAGCTTCAAACTACAGCAAAGCAGCAGAAGTCCATGACAGACTATCTTCGTGAGATCAAATCCATCTGTGACCAACTCTTTGCCATAGGCAATCCAGTTCCTGAGCGTATGAAAATCTTTGCAGCTCTGCTAGGACTTGGAAAAGAGTATGAACCCATCAAAACAAGCATTGAAGGCTCGATGGATGTTCAAACCGCACCTACGTTTGAAGATATCGTCCCTCGTCTGATGGCTTTTGATGACAGACTTCAGAGTTATCAGACAGACACTGGCGTTACTCCACATCTAGCGTTCAATACCACCAGAGGGAGACCATTTTTTAACAGAAACAGAGGCCGAAACAGAGGCAACAACTTCTTCTCTACCAGAGGAAGAGGGTTTCCTCAACATATCTCCTCTGCGTCCTCATCAAGGTCTTCAGTCTCCGCTGACAGTGAATCTCGACCAGTGTGTCAGATATGTGGAAAGCCAGGACACGCAGCCATCAGATGCTGGCACAGATTTGATAACTCCTATCAGATGGACGATGTTCACAATGCTCTAGCTGCTCTCCGGGTGTCTGAGTTTGCAGAGGCTACTGGTCATGAGTGGTTCCCAGATACTGGAGCATCAGCGCACATCACCAACTCTCCGAGCCATCTACACAACGCTCAGCCTTATCATGGATCATATTCAGTCATGGTGGGTAACGGGGAGTTTCTTCCCATCACTCATACTGGCTCCACAAGTATTGCTTCTTCCTCAGGTAACATTCCAATGAATGATGTTCTGGTTTGTCCAAACATTGCTAAACCATTATTGTCTGTGTCTAAGCTCACAAAGGACTTTCCTTGTGGTTTTAACTTCGACTGTGACAATGTCCTTGTGTATGATAAGGGAACTAAGAGGGTTCTACTCAGGGGAAGAAACACTAACGGATTGTATAAGCTGAGAGCTCCGGCGTTGCAGGCTTTCTTCACTACTAGACAAGTCGCTGCAAGTGATGAAGTGTGGCATCAACGTTTGGGGCACCCCAACCCTCACCTCCTCCAGCATTTATCTTCTACTAGGGCAATCATTATCAATAAAAGCTCCCAGTCAAAGTGTGAAGCGTGCAAGCTTGGCAAGAGTGCCAGACTTCCGTTTGCTGCGTCTACGTTTACAGCCTCAAGACCTCTTGAACGCCTTCACTGCGACCTCTGGGGGCCAGCGCCTGTTACCTCTGTCCAAGGGTTTCAGTACTATGTAGTGTTTGTGGACAACTACTCTAGATATAGTTGGATGTTTCCATTAAAGAAGAAATCAGACTTCTTCTCTGTATTTGTTGCTTTTCAAGCTTTAGTTCAGAATCAATTTTGTACAAAGATTGGTTCATTTCAATGTGATGGAGGTGGTGAGTTTATCAGTAATCAATTTCTTCTTCATCTGCAACAAAATGGCATCCAACAGCTCATGTCTTGCCCACATACGCCACAGCAAAACGGATTGGCTGAGAGAAAACACAGACAGATTGTTGAAGTGGGCTTGTCTCTGTTATTCCAAAGCAAGGTTCCTCACAAATACTGGGTTGAGAGCTTCTTTACTGCGAATTTCCTGAGCAATATGCTACCTCATAGTTCTCTTGATGCAATCAAAAGTCCATACGAAGTTTTGCACAAGAGAACTCCAGCGTATTCACTTCTGAAAGTGTTTGGTTGTGCCAGCTTTCCAACACTTCGTGATTATTCCAAAAACAAATTTGATCCCCGATCTCTGAAATGTGTCTTCTTCGGCTATAGTGATAAGTACAAAGGCTACAGATGCTTAATGCCCTCAACCGGAAGGGTATACATCAGTAGGCATGTAACATTTGATGAAAGAGACTTCCCATTCTCAAACATCTACAAACACCTGCAGCCTGCTCCTACGACTCCTCTAATGTCAGCGTGGTATCGAAGTTTCCACGTCTCTGACGTACAGCCACAGTCAGATACCACTACGACCTTACCAATAAGAGATCAACCTACTGTGGGGATCGCGAAGCGGCGACCTCATGCTGTGTCTCCTCTTCAGCGTGGACAGATACAAAACGAGACATCACCAAGTCCAGTTAACAGATCACCGAGTGAAACTACCTCAACCTCGAACAGTGGAGACCGATCTGCTTCCAGTGCCATCTCTGAGTCTCAAGCCACTACCAGTGAGCCTCAAACTACTACCAACGAGCCTCAGACTACTACATCAAGACACAGTATGGTGACAAGGTCAAAAGCTGGGATAACAAAACCAAATCCTCGCTACGCCTTGCTCACCTCTAAAGCCAAGAATGTTGTGCCATCTACTGTAGCAGAGGCTCTGCAACACCCAGGATGGAAGGGGTCGATGCAAGAGGAATATGATAACTGCTTGATAACCAAGACATGGTCTCTTGTTCCTTACTCACCTGATATGAATGTCTTGGGAAGCAAATGGATTCACAGAATCAAGCTGAATGCAGACGGTGAAGAAGAGAAGTTACGATCACGACTAGTGGCTCAAGGATGTGGTCAGGAAGAAGGAATCGACTACTGGGAGACATACAGTCCAGTAGTCAGAACCGCAACAGTTCGCCTTGTGTTACACACAGCGACTGTGATGAAGTGGAGCATCAAACAAATGGATGTTTCGAACGCATTTCTTCATGGAGAACTCACTGAGACAGTCTATATGAAGCAACCTGCAGGGTTTGTCGACAAAGAAAAGCCAAACCACGTCTGTCTTCTTCATAAATCTCTCTACGGCCTGAAACAATCACCACGAGCCTGGTTTGATAAGTTTAGTTCCTATCTACTGGAATTTGGTTTCCGTTGCAGCATCAAAGACCCATCCCTGTTTGTCTACTCCAAAGGAAAAGATGTAATGATGCTCCTTCTCTATGTAGACGACATGCTTATTACAGGAAACAACTCCGAAGCACAGCAAAGGTTTCTGAGAGATATTCACTCTCAATTTCGCATGAAGGATCTGGGTCAAATGAAATACTTCTTGGGAATTCAAGCCACGTTTCATGAGTCAGGTCTGTTTCTATCTCAAGAAAGATATGCTCTGAATCTGTTGGCAGTTGCAGGGATGAGTGACTGCAACGCTGTTTCAACCCCTCTACCGATTCGATTGGATAAAGTCCCTGATCAGAATCGACTGTTTGAGGATCCTCACTACTTTAGAAGTCTGGCCGGAAAATTACAATATCTCACACTAACAAGACCAGACATTCAATTCTCTGTGAATTATGTATGTCAAAAGATGCATGCTCCAACAGTGTCTGATTTCAATCTCCTCAAACGTGTGCTGAGATATGTGAAAGGAACTGCATCTCTCGGCATCAACTTCAATCAAGACACCGACTTTACCCTCCGAGCCTACAGCGACAGTGATTGGGCAGGCTGTCACAATACAAGAAGATCGACAGGAGGGTTCTGCACCTTCCTCGGTAACAACATTATCTCCTGGTCATCGAAGAAACAGCCAACGGTCTCACGGAGTTCGACGGAAGCGGAGTATCGTTCATTGTCTGAGACAGCTGCAGAGATGAGTTGGGTATGCTCTGCTATGCGTGAACTTGGTGTTCCTCTACTGCAAACGCCCGAGCTGTATTGTGATAACCTATCGTCTGTGCATCTGACAGCAAATCCAAGCTTCCACAAGAGGTCGAAGCACTTTGAGCTCGACTATCACTACGTTCGAGAACGTGTAGCGATGGGTGTTCTGCTCGTGCGACATGTTCCTGCATCTCAACAACTAGCTGACATTTTTACGAAGTCTCTGCCCTATCATGCCTTTGACAACCTGCGTTTCAAACTTGGCATATGTTCACCACCTACACCAAGTTTGCGGGGGACTGTTAAGAACGTTCAGATTCCTGAATTGCAAAACGACAGTGCTCTGCTAATGGAGAAGAAAGGAAAAGCCAAAGTGGGCCTTGCGACATTAGAGCCCAAGATGCAGAATAAAAGCCCAGCTCTA
>OVBX01001029.1:0-25655 GCA_900406325.1 Erucastrum elatum | reverse complement strand
TTATAATATTATTTGAGAAGTGAATTTGATTATTTGTCATACTCTCCATGATTTTAGGGTTAGTCAATTATTTTCATAAATATTTTTATATATTTTAATAGTAAAAGGGTTTGAAAACATGATAATTACAATGTTTCACAATAGTTATATTTGATATTATCTTATTAATTATTATTCATTGAAGTTTTGATATCTTTAATAAATAGTTCATTATTTAACTGATTAAAATTAATATCTATATATATATTTATACTATTATTTGAGAAGTGATTTTGTTTATTTGTCATGCTCTCCATGATTTTAGGCTTAGTCAATTATTTTCATAAATATTTTTATATATTTTAATAATAAAAAGATTTGAATACATGATAATAAAATTGTTTGACAATATAAATATTTGATATTATCTTATTAGTTATTATTAATTAAAATTTTGATATCTTTAATGAATAATTAATTAATTAACTGATTAAAATTAATATTGTAAACTTATGTCAAAAACAATAAAAACGTTTTGAAAAAAAGAAAAGATAATCAAGTGTATTTATCTACATCTCTCTTATTTATTTGTTAATTTTATATAAACATATTTAATTAGATTTATCATTATACTAAAATAACCTTAAAAATATATTTACGAAACATAAATTTATTTATATTTTGTAAACATATACGTCAAGCCATATTTTTTAAAAAAAACTAATTTAATAAACAAGGTTTAAAATCTATAACAATAAAGATAACTTACAAACTTTAATAATAAAATACTAATTTGATTTATATTTGTTTGTTAATTTGATTTTTTGTGGTGTTTTTAAATATTATTATTAAGTTACAAAATAATAATTATTTTTTATTTAAGTTGAAAAATTAATATTTTTTTTAAATATTTTTATTAGAATTATATTTTAAAAGTATCAGCCTCCAAAAGAAAATATTTTCAAAATAGTAATTATTTTTTATAACGTGTACCTAATATCATAAAAAATGAAAATTAACTTTATTTACTTTTAATTTCTTTCAAGAGTTTTACATAGATATGATTTTGTTTTAATTAAAATTTTTTTAGAAGACTATTATGTAAAGAAAAATGTGATTATTTTTTTTTTAATAAAACTGTATTTACAAAATTATTTGTTTGAGTTATAATTATTAAAGGTTGTAAGTTAAAGACTACTTGAAAAATAACAAATTTTCATTTTACAATAAAGAAATATTGTTTCATTGAAAATAGCAATTTATGATTTTGAGAAAAAATATAGATTCATTATAGCATATTTCTCTATTGTAGCATTTAGAAATGAAAATAACAATAGACATAAAATGTTTTTATCCTTTACATTACATATTAATGTTTTGTTTTTCAATATGATCGGTTTATGTGTTTTATATATGTATCAATAGTTTAATTTACAATGATTCATATAATAAGCAAAGTTGGACTCAGTTTAACATTATTGTGCTTATGATTTATTTTGAAATTTTGTAGGTTTCCATAACTCCAAGAATTTGATTTAAAACATCACTCCAAGAATTATGTATTTGTTTATTTAATTAGATAACAGTTTTAAAATTAATATAATAAAAACTGATTAAGGATAATAAGATACTTAAAATAAAAATATTAATATTGCTATCCAAAATATTTTCTTTTAAATAATTAAAAAATAAAAAACGAAAATATTCATAAAATAATATTAATTTTATATATTTTTTATTTTTTGATCTTTTAAATAGTTGTAAATTTATTAATAAATATCTAGAAAGAATTATGCCTGCATGTAATGGCAAGACACCTAGTTAATATTATTTAATTCGCTTTTTATAAATTTGACTGTCTAAATAATTTACTGCAGGAATATGAATATTTTTTAAGAAATATATTTTTAACAACATGAAAAGTTAATCACTCTTTTGATAGATACATACTTATGCATTATAGATACACATTATCATCTTACTAAACATAACTTTACATACATTCACATTATACTAAACATAACTTTACATACATTCACATTATACTAAAACTAAATTGCATATATAATTATATACATAAAATAAACTTTATTATATGCCCTTTTAGAATTATTAATCTGCAAAACTTATGTTCGCTTTGGGTAAATTATATCCACTTCACTTGTAGTATAGATTTGAATGATATATTTTTTAGTTTTATGGTTTAATTTCTGTTACACATACTTATGGACATAATAGATGTTATATTTGTATATATGTGAACGTTTTAAAATTTATTTTACAGTAAAATTTATGATTAAAAATTGTTATATATAAAACATAGATTTTTAATTTATTATTAAATATTTGAATGCATGAATATTTCTAAATTTATTTTACGCAATAAAAAATATTTATATTATGATAAAAATCTGTGTCATAATATTCAATTTATCATTAAATATTTCAAACACATAGGCAATAAAATGGTCTTTAAATTGATAATGAATATATTTATATTTACTAAAATATTAAGCCCGTAAATATGGGTAAAACACGTAGTGTAGTGTAATGTATGTAAATCAAATTTTAAGAGGTTTTAATTAGTACTAGATTATGATCCGCCCTTCAAAAGAGCGGATATATAATTTTGTTTAAATATTTTTTTGAGAAATATAGTTTTTATATGTAAATTCTTTTGTAATCATATTTTTATTTAATATTATTTTAATTTAATAGAATACTTCGTTAGCTAAATAAAATACATAATTAGACATAACATTTAAATAGAAGAGATTTTAAATTTAGTGACAGATTATGTAAATAAAAAAATATAAAAGAAAATACTTAATTTATTGGAAATACAATGGCTAATTATGTAAATAAAAAAATATTTAATCTGCTATTCATGTTTCCAAACAATACTCATTTATTCTTGCTATTTATGTTTCCAAACAAAACCAAAATGTATTTCAATTTTAATAACATAGGTAAACTATCATATCCCTTATTACTAGTGTTTTGTGTGTTTGTTTTATCACATCTTGAGATAAACTAAAGGCAAGAGATTCTCATGGCAATTTCGATCTCCGGAGCTGTGCTTAGTGGACTGGGTTCTACTTTCTCAATCAGCAGAAGTGGCGTTGGCGGTGAAGGTATGAGAATGGGCCGATAGTGTGATCATTGCACCTCAACGCAAGAAGTCGTGGGTCATGGACGCCGTGGCAGGTGTCACCAATGTTCCCAAACTCGATCCAACATGGTCGTGGGTCATGGACGCCGTGGCAGGTGTCACCAATGTTCCCAAACTCGATCCAACATGGCTTGATGATGCCTTGTAAGTCCATTTGTTTTAGAACATATCTGAGATCGACGTAAGTAATGGAGATTGACTAATTCATCAAAACTCTAGCTAGCATGAAAAACTCGTAGATGGTGATATTTCAACAAGGTTGTGTGATGTTGTTATTTTTAATTGAGCAGACATCAAACTTCAGCAATAAAGTTATGTTCTTGGCTTTGTCTCAGACTCTCTTATTACAAACTAGCAAGGTTAGGAGGTCACACTTCTCAAAAAGAGTCCCGGGCATTGCGCGAGCTGATTGTCTCCTCCACCTGAAGGAGAAAAAACAAAAAAAAAAGCCATGTAAGCAGAAGATATGTATTAATTCATGAATCCACTTAGATCAGACATAAACAATCAATCAAACCACCTTGTAAATTGCTCCTGACAAAACAGCGTAAACAGCTGCGTAGGTGAGTGCCTGTGCAGGTCGTACTTTCAAGCCGTGTTTCACAAATGATAATGCCAACCCACCACCTGATGCTGAGACCAATCTGCGAAAGTTATAACACAAAACAGGGGTTTCATCAAATCAAATATCACACAAAGGACACATCTTGAAACATACTTTAGCATTAGCGAAACGAAACTGCAGTACTCAAACATAAACATGATCAAAAGTACAGTTTTGGAAAGAAAAAAAAGTTTACCGAGACGTAAGATCATCTTTGCCTCTGATTCCACTCATTATGGATGTAGTTCCTATCACAACAGCGGAAAATACTGAAGTGTCCCGAGCAAGTAAACGAGCGTACTGATTCAAAGCAACAACTTCTCTTTTGATTAGAAATTAAATTACTTTGGAAATCTGGTTTATGAAAGCTGAGCAAAACCTGAATTCGGCTAAGTGAGTTTATGGATCGAGGGTTACGCCGGGTCAGTGGGCCAATCACCATTCCTGCAATACCGCCCAAAACAGCTCCGCCCACGCCGCCATATGCGGTATCGATGACGGCTTCTTTCAGCGCCTTCATTGTTTGTTCACTTTTTATTTTGCCTCTCTCTATCTCTCTCTGCTTCTATTTTTTTTTGTCGACCTTTCTGCTTCTATTTATCGTGTCAATTCCACTAGATCTAAGGCTGGGCAAATAAACCGAATCCGAAAATCCGAACCGAACCCGATCCGATAAAAATGAATCCGAACCGATCCGAACCCGATATAAATACCGAATGGATCTTGTTTTTTGGTATAATGGGTTATGGGTATTATCCGAACCGAATCCGAACCTAAATGGATATCCGATAGAACCCGAAACATTTAAAATTACAAAAAAAATTCTACTAAATATGATCTTAATTCCTAATATGTATCCAAAATGCTTTAAAATATTATTCAACTTTAAATAATAATTTATTATATGAAGGTTGATGATTAAAGGTGGTGGTTGAAGCTTGATGTTTTTAGATTTTTGGTTTTGTTTTTATTAAATAATGTTTATTATTTTATGAGAACTTAATTTTTGTTTTATGCTTTCATTTATTTGGTTTTCTTTCTATAAATACCTATATTTATCTTTCGTTTGATTTTGAATGATCTTGTTCATGTTTTTTTTTTTATTTGTGAATCTAGTTTACTTATGTTTTGGANTTATGAGAACTTAATTTTTGTTTTATGCTTTCATTTATTTGGTTTTCTTTCTATAAATACCTATATTTATCTTTCGTTTGATTTTGAATGATCTTGTTCATGTTTTTTTTTTATTTGTGAATCTAGTTTACTTATGTTTTGGATATTAAAATATGTATAAATCATGTATTTTAAATCCAAAGAACTGATTTTATTTATGTTTTGGTTATAAAATAAGTACAAATCATGTATTTTTAAACCGAAGAACCGATTGGGACCCAAACCCGAAAGTATAACGGGTTATACCGGTTCTTTGATGATTTACTAACCCCGACCCGAATCCGATAGAATCCGAACCGATCCCGAACCGAACTTTCATATAATCCGAATGGGACCGATTTTGATAAACCCGAAAAACCGTAACCCGATTGGATAAAACCGAAACCCGATTGGGACCCCGAATGCCCAGGCCTAACTAGATCGATCATATATAAGATATGTTGGGCCTTCCAGGTCCATTTATTTGTGTTCGGTCCATTTATTTCTGGTAGCGAGATGTGACATGATTCAAGAAGTTTGGTTTCTAAAGAGGGTTCAACAATATGCAATATATTATTTGCTGTTGACACCTTTTTCATCTATGGCTCATACTAACAGCTCGATTTCCATTTTAAATGTGTATGAAAACACATTTGGAAAAATCGACTCTCATCTTGGAGTTAAATTTGCGGAACACGTGAAGCATCGATAGATTTTGAAAAATTACTCAATTACTATGGATTTACCCATTAATACGAGTTGTCTACGTGACAGATAATTTATATCATAAATCGCATCTGTAATTCAAGCGATAATAAAGTCGTTGAGTCCACAACGGTTGGTTCTCAATGACAAAAGTAAACAAGTCTCAGACTTTGACGTTTCCGAATAGGAGTGATGCCTAAAAAAAGCAGAAACTCATGCAACTTTGGGAACTGCCACAGATTCCGAGGTAGGCACTGTCACGGACCGCAACAGCTCTAACGAACAAACAAGGCCTAGGAAATGAGAAAGCAAGGTGTTCGCCGATGCCTGCAACAAAATCCCTCACAAGTTCAACATTAAACATATAACAAGAAACCACTAGTCTTTGATTAGCAAATGTGATAAAAAAAAAAGAAGACAAAGAGTATGGTAAAAGCCATGTGCTCATTATACCTGAACGAGGAAGACATCAAGAGCAAGAACGGGACTGTATCCTTGAGAGACTCCTTGGTAGAAAGGGCTTGCCGAAGTTGTTAACGCCTTTGCGACTAAGAACCCAACAGTCGCTTGCATCCCGAGGATCGCTGCTCCCATTCCAAGAAGATTCACCATTATCCCACTTCTCAAACCTTTCACAACATCAGCACGAGGAGGGGCCTGAAACAATATGTAGTAACCTTTTTGACAAAAATTGTATCATTTCATTATCAGATGGTTCTAGCTCCTATCCTTACCAAATATTCAACATCAATCTACAAACAAAATAACACTTTTACCATTCATTGTTCAAACAAACGGATCTTTGTTCTCTTTCAGCATTACCAGAGGGGTTCAACATTTGAACACTACTACTAAGTATAACCTTTATAGACCCGTCAGAGCTATTAGAGACAGACGTCTACCACATTAGATGTTGGAAAGGATACTAAGCAATATATAAAATAGATGGACCATTTCACCTAAAACCGATTGGTGATAGATAAGTGGAGTGGCCGTCTACTTTATAAATCAGTTAGGATTCTTTCCAACATCCGATGTGGTAGACTTTGTCTCTTATAATAATAGATTATTAATGTTTACACTATGGTGTAGTCATGAGTACTCATTCAGAAGCTACAATGAAGAAGGGTTGGTACCTTGGCAGGGTCAGCGGCGGTTCGACGGAGCCTCTCAGAGAGACGAATATACCCAAAGGACCAGAAGACGGAGACAAAAGCAGCAGCGATCCCACTTGCTGTAGCATAGAAAGTAGCAGGTGAAGTTGGTTTCCCAGTGACAGCAACGGAGAATGATAGAATGACAGCCGCTACCACAGTTGAAACAAGCTGCCCCCAGAAACCAATACTCCCCAGCCTCTTGAAGTTTCTCGAAGTCTTCTCTAATCTCTTTGCCACCTGTCACAACCACACACACACATTACTCAATACTCATTCTACATTCAATTTATCTGTAGATTTTTACCATACCTGAGCGAGCTTTGCCTTGTCGACTTCGGTATCACCGGAAACGGAGCCGGGAGAGGTTGGATAGGAAGATGCCACTGCGAGACTAGACTTAGATCCTTTGATTTGGAAACCGTAGAGAAGCGGAGGAGACGAAGGCGATTGGTGTGAGGAGATTGTCGCTCTCCTCCTCGGGGAAATGAGCGGGTTTGGAGCCAGGCGGAGTGGATTGAACGAGGGGAAGAGGCGAGTTGGGAGGCGTTGCTGAAGCCGCAGAGCGACGGCGGAGACGCCGTAGGAGCTCGCCGTCGGCAAGTGTAGTGACGACATGTTTACTGTTTTGCGTTAAAAGAAGTAAAGTTGGAGACTGGTGATTTTAGACATCTTATTGCAATGGATTGGGCTCTTTTTTTTGCTACCTAACGGCCTTTTCAGATCATATTTTGATTTTCTATTTTTTTTTTCTTTAAGGTTTTTTTCTGCCTACTAAAATTTCTATGGGGAAATTTTTTACAAAGTAGTTTATAAAATGATAGAAACAATTTTGTACATAGTTATTAAAATCATTTATTGAGGATAAGGTATCATCGTACTACTATTTGACAGGTATGCTTTCTTTACATACTTTTTTTAATCTATAGATCATATATCTCATGCCAATTGTTTCTAATGATGGTTCTAGGTTCAATTAATCAGTATCAAGACTAGTCTGGGTGTTTTTACCCCAAGCCAAAATACCTAAACCTGAACCAAAAAAATCAAATCGGATTCGAATTGTTATACAAAAATATTCTAATGAAATTTATGAGCTTAGTATGGTTATAGTTCAAACCAAACCAAAATCCAAACTAGGATTCGAAGATATCTGATATTAGTTGAATATGTTGATGTTTTATATATGTTAAAGTAATTAAAGTATTTTATAGTATTTGAAAGATTTTGTTGTTTGTTTTATTTGTTATTTAAATACTTTTTAGTTAGATTAGATAGTATAACTGATTAAAATTTTTCTTTGGAAGATCTCATATACTGGTTACAATCTGATCAGAACCAAATCAGGAAGGAACTAAACAGAATCCAATCCGGTAATTAGAAAAAATCAGACGAGAATTATGAATCTGATATCAAAAATCTGAATCAACCGAATCGAAAACAACTGAAATGCCCATGTCTATAGCCTTTGCAGTCTTTTTTTGACTCGAACACCTTTTATGCGCCCAAGATGATAAAAGGATATGCATAATCACAAATTGATATGCATAATCACAAATCACCCATTATGCCACAGTCGATTGGAATCCAACTGTAGCATACCAATAGACACATTATAAAGACCATCTAATGTCACTATCAAATCTATATTTTCTATGTCACTGATTAAGAAAACTAGTGATTGAGATCTCCAAAATGCTATGTACTACCAGTTGCAAGAAGAGTAGTACTAAAATCTCAAATATGATATACCACCACAAATCAAAATCATGTATCACTCATACACCGCAATCAGAGGCGGATCCACTCAGAAGGGAGTGGATTCAATTGAACCCATAAAAATTGGATAAATAAAATATTTTAAGCTAAAATCAATAATACCTCTTGGCAGAATTGGTTTAAAACCCTTCTTTGAACCCACAGACATTGTGTTTGATTCCCCTTAATGACATGTTGAACCCACTAAATTGCCACTGACCGCAATGGAATTATATAAGCATTTATAAACCGAGATAACTCACCCCAAAGTCGAGAAACTGTAGACAAATATTTCTTAAATTTTGCGAACTTCAGACAAAAACTCAACCACATACATCTAAACAAGATCAAACCCACAAAGTCTCCTTAATTTTCTAGGGTGGGACGCTGACGAGAACATAGAATGTATGAACGGTCCACAAAACCACACCATCTTTAACGGTGGTGGCCATAGCGGTTTTAAGAATTCAGTCAAAAGAACGCGAAGCAAACTGTCATGCAGTAGATTAACGAAACAACATCAACGGACTGGAAATAGGGTACACCAATCGCCGGACATAAATCATCAATTTTGGAGTCTGACGGACAAACACTATCACTGAGCTACCATAATCGAAAAAGCTGTGCAGGAAAAATACGCTCCCGGAAAGAGAAAAACCACGTTGGAGAGATTGATATCAAATGCCAAGAAAGCCGCCACAATTTATTCGATGGCAAGATCAAATGAGACTCACCATTGTCATCGAAATTGAAAATCCAAGAGAGTGAAATCACCAGATATCTAATAGCATCTGCATGAACATCAACATCTTTATTGCTTCTGTTTTGGAAGGATATTTTAAAAATTACTAAATAAAAAGTAAAAATATTGACATGTAGATATCAATCTACAAATTTAGGTGTGATAATTCAGTGTTGGTTATTTTACTGGTTTTAAGTACAAATATGTGATTTCGGTCAAGAAATGAAACATTTTCATCAGTAATAAGTATTTAGTTAAAAGGAAAAATCCGATAATAACAAATACAAAACCAAAAAAATACATTACACATACATATGAAAAATCTAAAGTTCATATATCTCAAAAATTTAGGAACTGAAATTAATCGATCCAAACCTAAACCAAAACCCCATATATCTAACTAAGATATTTGTTAATTTGGATTGGTTTGTCCAACTTGACATCACTAACTTCATCAACACTATGCTATTTGATTTTGAATAATTTGTATATGCATAGTTTTAGGAAACTGACTGTATTATAAAACTGTTCTCTTTTTCAGTATCCAAATAAATAAAAAATTGTCTAATGAGAGATATTAAGACGCAAACTAAAATTTGATGTACAACTTAATATGTTCATCTTTTATTTATTAATTTAGAATTAAATATATTTTGACGTTCTCTTTAACTAAATACATAAACATTCAATTTTACGGTATAATTTTTCTTCTTTTATATTTTAACTATATTTTATGGTTATTTTCTAAAGTAAATTTTAACAAGTAAACTATAAAGCGTGTTAAAGAATTCTAAAAATATTTTAAATTTTAAACTATTTCTCGTTTTTGGTTTATCAGGAAAAATAACAATTTTTATACGACTGTGCTTATTATATAACTCTGAAAATTTTCTAGTATCAAACCAACATAAGTATAATATATATGGTATAAAATGACAATTGCAAAGTCTTAAAATTCAAAATAAATTGGCCTGAGAATCTGAAATGTACATACCTTAAAATCCACTAGATTGTGTCGTTTACTCTCAGTCATAACATTCAAAATTTTAAATCTCATTTCTTGGAACAAAACATATCTAGTATATATTTCTTATACTACAAAAAACAAATCATATGAAACAAAAAGAAACATGATATTTTTCTCGTGACATTTTCACAAACTTCGACAAACGACAAAGTACTAAATGAGAAATAACAACGACAAAAGGAATTTTAATATAAAAACAAAAGGAATAAAAATAACTAAACCCCTTTCTCTCTTCCCACCTTCTCTTTAACACCTCATAGTTTTGATTTTGCTCCAATATCTCACACATTCGGTGAACAAAACAATTATCACTTACTTGCAGTGGTTCACCCTCTCTCTCTCTCTCTCTCTTATCCCTACACATATTTCATAAAGCATCTCCCTATCTCTTATCTCTCTATTCTATGAATCCACCGTTTTCATAAGCATATACTCAGAGAAAGAGAAAAACCCCCAAGAACTCAAAAACCATGACTTCCCACAGAAGGGACCTCTCTAATCGTTTCATCTTCCATCTTCTTCTTCTTCTCCCTACCCTACTCCAAGCTCTTAACACCGATGGTGTTACTTTGCTCTCTTTCAAATACACCATCACCAGTGACCCTCTCTCTGTTCTACAAAACTGGAACTACGACGATGAAACGCCATGTTCTTGGACAGGTGTTACCTGCACAGAGCTTGGGAATCCAAACACTCCAGACATGTTTAGAGTTACAAGCTTGGTTCTTCCCAACAAACAGCTTCTAGGTTCTGTTTCTCCAAGCTTGTTCTCAATCCCAAATCTAAGAATCTTGGACCTCTCCGACAATTCCTTCCACGGTTCACTCCCGGATTCAGTCTCCAACGCTACCAAGCTCCGTGTCCTGTCCCTTGGAAACAACAACGTCTCCGGTCAACTGCCTGATGGCATCAGCAACGCGGCTGCTCTCCAGCTCTTGAACCTCTCAGCAAACGCCTTCACCGGCAAAATCCCTCAAGATCTCTCACTTTTCAAGAACCTGACGGTTATTGATCTTTCGTCGAATCTTCTAGACGGATCTCTTCCTCAGGACTTCCAAGGAACAACTCTCCACTACCTCAACTTATCACACAACCAAATCTCCGGCGACATTTCTCCAACTTTCGCTCAGAAAGTCCCACCAGGCATCATCGTCGATCTCTCGTTCAATAATCTCACAGGACCAATCCCAAGTACCCCTCCGATGCTTAACCAAAGGGAAGAGTCTTTTCTAGGTAACCTAGGCTTATGCGGTCAGCCACTTAAGACCCCTTGTTCAATCCCTTCTACCCTTTCCGACCCACAAAACGTCTCCGAAACTACTTCACCAGCAGCAATAGCAGTCATGCCTAGACACTCACCACCAACAAACCCTTCACCAGAATCATCACCACCAAACCAGGCAGCTGCTAAAAGCAAACTAAAACCAACCACGATAGTGGGAATCACTGTTGCGGATATAGCCGGTCTAGCTATCCTAGCCATGTTCATCCTCTACGTGTACCAGCTCAGGAAACGAAGAAGCTACCAAGAGTACAGCACTTTCAAAGTCTTGAAAGACTGCCTCGAGAAAAACGACACCTTATCCGTCAAGAAACAGAGTGTATTCGCCGTGGAGGCCACGCAATCTCCAGATGCTGCTAAACAACCGGGATGGGGCTCGTGGTGCGTAACGGGAAGGTACGATGAGACGTCTTCTGCGTCGGAGAGCGACATAGAGAACCAGCTTCGAGACCGAAAAACCGTTAAACACAATGATGAAACTCAGCTAGTGACAGTGGACGGGGAGACGAAGCTGGAGCTGGATACTCTACTGAAGGCGTCGGCTTACGTGCTGGGCACGACGAGCAGAGGAGGCATTGTGGTGTATAAAGCGGTGTTAGAGAGCGGGGTGGCTTTTGCGGTGCGGAGGATCGGAGCGGAGAGCTGTGCGGCGGTGAAGTTCAAGGAGTTCGAGAGAGAGGTTCAGGGTCTCGCTAAGCTTCGACACCCGAATCTTGTTAGGGTTCGTGGCTTCGTTTGGGGGAACGAAGAGAAGCTTCTCATATCCGACTATGTGTCAAATGGAAGCTTGCATTGCACCTCCATCTACGGTAAGTTCTGGTTAACGCGTACATTACTCAATATTTGCTAAAATATGCTTATACATTTTCATCAGAATTGGTGGACGTTTGGATATCCATTCTGGTTCGGTTGGGATATTTCAAATATTCTTGTTTTGGTTTATGAATATAGAACCTTTTTAGATATTTGCATATCCATATTGGGTTAATAAGACTTTTTGGATATTTGGAAAGGTTTAAGCAAAACATTATCCAAATTTACATAAGAACCCCAACTGTTTTAAAATAAAACTTAGTATTATTTTTTTTTTGTAAGAATAAAACTTAGTATTATTTGGGCAGCATGTGACCGATATAAAAAATAAAATGAAATTAATATATGAGTTACTTATTTAATTTTCAACTATTATTTGGATATTCATTCAGATATTCTAATATTCCGTTGGATTTGGATAATAGTCAATATGCAAACTAATGTAGAAAAGAATATGTTTAGGTATTTTTACAAATCAGTTTGTATTTTACTTTTCGGATTGGATTCAGGTTCATATTCAGATTTGGGATCTATTTTCCTCCCAGCCCTAATAGTCTGTTTCCTATGTCTCATAACATTTCTTTTGATATGAAAACAGCAAAATCAGGCTCGTCTTCTACATCCTCCCAAAACCCTCTCTCCTTTAAGGCACGGCTCAAGATAGCAAGAGGCATAGCTCGAGGAATTGCCTACATCCATGACAAGAAGCACGTGCATGGCAACATCAAGCCTAGTAACATTCTCTTTGACTCTGAGTTTGAGCCTATGATTGCTGATACGGGCCTTGACCGCTTAATGACTCCAGCTCATTCACTCATTGCTGGCCCAACATCGAGCTCACATCACCATCCACCAGAATGGTCTACAGGCGAGAAAGCAAACCCCAAATGGGACGTTTATTCCTTTGGTATTGTCTTTTTGGAGCTTCTCATTGGTCGAGTTTTCTTGGTCGATCGAGATTTTGTTAGAGATTCTGAAGTCGATGAGAAAACTTGGTTCTTGAGGATAGTCGATGGGACTATCAGCAGTGACGTGGCTCACCATGAGGATGAAGTGGTTGCATGCTTTAGGTTAAGCTATAGCTGTATCTCTTCCTTGCCTCAGAAGCGACCGTCCATGAAGGAAGTTGTTCAAGTGCTAGAGAAAATATATGTTTAATTAGTTGTGTGCTTCTTCGTTTAGAAAATATCATTTTGTTTATCTTTAAATTTGTTTGTCACTATTTCTTCTCTTTGAAAACAATGATATCTTTGATCAAGTACCTTGATTTGTTGATTAATCTTTTCAATTTTTAAGTATCTCTTGTTTTTAAGCATGTTGATTTTTTAACTAGCTTTGGCTCAATTATTTTCTACTTGTAGATATAGTTTTGGTTGATTAATATCATCTTGATATTTGAGCAAGTATTTTTGTTTTTATCAATTACTCCTTCTGTTTCATAATAAGTGTCATCATTCTAGCTGTTTTTTCTTGTTACACAAAAAATGTCACTTTACATTTCCAATGTAAATTATACTTATTTTCAACTGAAAATTAATTGCAAATTGCATTAATTTTATAAATAATTTTAGTTATTTCAAATACTATTTGTCAAAAATGTAATTAATAACAATTTGCATATTCAATATTTTTTTTTAATCTGTATGAAAAATGTCGGAATAACATTTATTCAGAAACGGATGGAGTAAAACTTACAAAGTGAATTAATATATCTTCAAATAATTGGAGACGTCGTCCAAAAAAAAACTGCCAAATATTGGTTTTTTTTTTATTTCAGAATCTATTCTGATACAGAATTATGCGTAAATATCCGCAATACACCGCAATGTTTATAAAAAAAATTAAAAAATGCAACTACAATGATTTTATGTTTACTTCATTTATGTGATTGATATTCTTAGCATATTGGTAAATATGCTTTCTGATTTGTTTTGTTGGTTTTGGTATTTTGTACAAATTTAATAAAAGTTAAAACTTCTATGTGTTATTCTCATCCAAAGGACTAAAACATTCCACATAATTTTCTATTGTACATAAAACAGCAAAAATGCTGTAAGAACTACTAACACCACAGCGATCACAAAACCAAGTGATATCCTAACGATCAAACCAAAAGATTCTCCTTTCATTCTTTTCAGTTAGGTGATGTTCGTATGTGCAAATGATCCATTTGAGTGAATATGCAAATCAGTGTTTGCTTATTGCAATGCATCACAATGCAATATCCAGATAGATCAATTAACTGTATTTTTGAAAATTTATCTCAAATTTTCATCCAAATGAAGATAAATTTTATGGTGCATCTGGATGCGCTAGTTCACTCTAAAATAATAAATGACAAAATAATCATTTTAAAATTTAATACCACGAAATTACATATTCTTTACAATCGTAAAAAAATCTTTTCCATTAAAATCCAAAATGCATTTTTTTGTCAAAACCCGTAAAACACACTATTCCGTCAAAAACGTAACACACTATTCGGCCAAAAATGCAATGTTTCAGCTAAAACCCCTAAAATGCACTTTTCCGTCAAAACTGTAAAACACACTTTCCCGTTAAAACCGTAAAAATATATTTTTCTTCCAAAACCACAAAAATACATTTTCATGCCAACACCACAAAAATACACTTTTTTGTTCAACCCATAAAAACATTACTTTAATTTCCTGCCAAACTGTAAAAAGGACTTGTCCGCTAAAATCGCAAAAACACACTTGTCGTCAAAACTGTTAGAAAATATTTTTTCCATAAGAACTGCAAAAACACACTTTTCTGCATAAAAAACATAAATTGTTTCTTTTGTCATTTAGTGAAAATTCAAAACATATAAAACACAAAACGAAAATAGTTACATTGAGATGCTTCTTCCAAATGTATTAATGAAATACTCCCTCTATTTCTGAATATATGATGTTTAGACAAAAACACACATATTAAAAAAACTACTTTTTGTATAGAAAATATCACTAAAACTAAAAAATTAATGATGATTACAAAATAGATGATTAAATATGTTTGGTTACACAGTTTTTAATGAAGTAAGAAGTTACCTAAAAATGAAAACATCATATATATTGAAACATCAATTTTTTTTTATAAAAAAACATCTTACATTTAAGAACAGAGGGAAGTATACAATACGAACAACATCGAGATAGATCATCTAGATAAGACATATAGATAAATCATATGAATACACATTTCAGATGTATAGGCAAACAGAGCCTTAATGTAATGAAATCTCTCTCAGAACTCTAACTCAGATAGAGTAGGCAAAGTGATCTAGGGAATGGTTAGAATCTTAACACCAACAAAAACAAACTAATCTTAAACCATTTCCCTACCATCAAGAAGCAACTTAGCAACCGTTGATATTCTCTACAGGAGTCTACATTGCTCTCTCTAAAAATGGTTCACTCTTATACAGAGCTGATAAACTGATTTGAGCTTAGAACATGTGCAGAACGGAAAAACATTCTGATTCTAACTCTTTTTTTTCTGAAAACCTCACGAGAAACTCTATAATTATAGGGATAATGGCTTTCGATTTAGGATGCTGACTGTTTAATTTTGTATTATTTATAAATATTTTATGATGTATATTTATTGCTACCGCGAAAACAGTCAATATCCTAAATCTAAAACAGACATTCTAACCACTAAACTTAAGTAAAATTTTGCAATATTAGTAATATAGAGGCTCTACCAACTTTGCTCGTGAGCATCAAAGTTAAAACTGTGTGATGAGTGGAATAAAAAAAGCATTGATTATAGAGTTAGGCACTGAAAAATGGGAGAGTCAAGAAACAGCTGTTTTAGGAGGAAGCCACCAATGCTGATAGTGACAAAATTGGTTGGTACCAATACCAAAAATAACAAATATAAAATAACAGCTTTGTTAATTGGACAACGAATAGTTTAGATATGATAGTTAGTGCTCTTTTATAAGAATTTAGTTTTTACCGATTGTTTTTTAGATGTTCAAATAAGCTCGCTCAAGTTTTAACAACAAAATTATTTTCTAATATAAAAATTAAAATAACAGCTTTATTTTCTGATAATTATGATTAGTTAGGATTTTATTCTGTTCATGCTATCTTTCTTTTGGGGTAACTACTAGTACAGCCTACACATTTTGTTTTTCTACAATTTTTTTAATAACCATGCTAAATCGTGGACCAAACCCAGATTAATTTGTAAAACTTGTAAAAATCTGGATTTTTTTTTTGGTTTTTCTTGATAAACTTTTTCTTAGTTTTTCTTGATAAAATTAGGAAATTTTTAACATTTGGTCTATAATCATTTTATAACACCATGTTTAAAATGTAATTACTTATTCAACTAATGGTTTGGAAAACTCTCAAAGTGCCATTAGACCACCATATACATATGATATATTTTATATTGTCTAGTGAAAGTAAATACTCAGTATTAGTGGTTAATGGAATTCGAACCATGGTCTTGATTTACATAACTCATCTTTGATTAATCTATATTTAGTAGGAGACAATATAGCTTGGTTTTATATAAATTTTCTTTTTAGTTATTTTTAAACCAAAAATGTTAATAGATTCGGTCCAAATATATTTTGGGTAAAAATGTTAACTGTTTCTGTGCAATTTACTAAGTGATTCAGTAGCTATTTGAATTAAACTTGAAAATATTATGCGTTTTATTTATATCGATTTCTTATAATCTAAGCTATGAAGCTAAGGTCCATATTCATATTCAGTATAACAATACAGATTACTATAAATTTGATATAGGCACTAGAGTGAGAAAGAACCTCAAGGGAGTCAATGTCAGGAGATGACTTGGCTATATGTCTCTTAGTAGTAATTTATTATAAATAATAAAACCTGTGGATTCATACTGGGTATGAGGACACTATGCTGTCCATGTAGTATGATATACCTAAATGTACTGATTTTATAATAGGGGAAAACTATGATGTACCAAAATTGGATTTTGTTACTTTTTTTGTGAAACAAATTGGATTTATTACTAGAAATTTTTTAAAGTGTAAAAATTGATTAGAATCACAGTCACTAGATGCATTTCATACCTTATGTCTGTTTAAAACATTTATTAGAAGAGCAAAAGTAACTACAAAAGTACTAGAATTATTTTTTAGTCTATAGTATACCAAAACTATAGAGTATCAAAAATATTTTTTATTACTAGAAATCTTTACTTTGAGAATAGTTAGAAATATTTTCCATACCTAACTTATATGCAAAAGTACAGTAAGTTATTAATCTATGAGGTTGACAAAAAAAGTTATTAATCTTTGAAATAAATTTAACTAAGGTTCAGAACTGTCGTTGTGATATTTATAAGCTTGGTCTTTTTAATTGGACTAAGAATTAAAGCAACAATTAGTCTTGACTGCTGATACAATCAAATTTAAATTTGGATTATATTATAGAATGAAAATGATATCGAAACAGGCTAAAAACCCCGTTCTTTATTTTTTTTTTATACATTAGATTGTTTACTGTTGGGATAAGTATGGTTTAGTTGGAGATAACTATGTAATATAGTTAGAGATAATTATGTAATATATTAGAGATAAAGACTATAGAGTTGATAACCATGTAAAAGTTGTATATATATGAGCTTAGTCTCTACGATGAAATACACAGAAAATATTTCAGTACTTGCTTTAACATTTACCTTCAACGCAGTTTCACTTTCTGCCAACATCCGAAGATCTCGATGAATAAATAATATCAGCAGTATTTCTTCAAGACTATAGAGTAAACTCAATAAAAGACCATTATTTTACACAATCACTGACACAAAAAGGTGACCGACACCGACAAAACTATGACTTTGGTTTCCCACCATAAGCCTGCTTGCAAATGGAAAATGGTTTCTGCGATGGAGCACACATCCTCGCTTTCCCTGGACATCCCTGCAGACAATTATTCCCCAAACTCCCCATCACTTCCGACTCCGGTTTAACGAACCTCGCCGGCGGTTTCCCGGTTAAGAAATTCCCGTCGAGGAAAAGACGTCTCAGCGTCATGCTCCGCTCGTATTCCGACGGGATCGCTCCGTGAAGCATGTTGTACCTCAAAGACAGCGAAGTGAGCCTCGGGTACGCCGCGAAACTCGCCGGAGCGTTCCCGGAGATTCGGTTGAACCCGAGCTCCACCGCCACGAGGTCGCTTTCTCCGTTCGGAGGAAGGACTTCGACGGCGGTGATGCTGTTGTTCGCTAGGTCGACTTGTTGGATGGACTGCAAGAGGAAGAACCAAGCCCCGAGTGTTCCGGCGAACGAGTTCTCGGCGAGTTCGACGACTTCGAGCTGAGTTGACTCGGTGAACGACTCTTTTTTGATGGGTCCTGATAAAGAGTTCGCCTTTAGAGCGAGGTCGATGAGGCTTCGCGGGAGCTTTGGGATCGAGCCGGTGAGCTTGTTGTAGCTGAGGTCGAGCTGTCTCAGATTCGAGAGCGAGTTGAGTGATTTCGGAAGCGGCCCGGTTAGCGAGTTACGCGAGATGTCGATGGACTCGGCTGAGTTGAGCCGAGTTATTGAGTCGGGGAGGGACCCGGAGAACGAGTTTGATCGGAGAGTTAGTGTCTGGAGGGTGGCGAGGGAGGAGATGGAAGATGGTATCGAGCCGTAGAAGTTGTTGTCGGCGAGATCGAGCGTGAGGAGCTGCGTGAGACCGGAGATGAGCGGCGTGAGACGACCGGTGTACCCGACCGGGTCGAGAGTGAGTTGGGTCACACGTGTGGAGTCGGGCGAGCAAGTGATGCCGCACGTGAAGTGGGTTCGACGTGGCGTGGCGCATGGGTCGGAGGCAGTGAAGTCCCAGCTCGCGAGACAGGACCATTGAGGGATTGAGTTGGGTTTCACGGCGGCTTTGAAGGCTTTTAGAGCTGACACGTCGGATGGTGATGTGAGTGCATTGGTGGAGGAGATGAAAAGGGTGAAGAGGAGAGGAAGGAGGAAGGAAGTGGACAAAGTCATTGTTTTGTTTTGAAGTGTTTTGTGTGAATGAATGATGTCAAGTGTTTAAAAGAGTGTTGCTATCTTTATATTAAAGCAAGCAATTCTACGTGGTGGAGGTCGGGTTTGCCTTTTGGTCGCGTCTCTCCATACGTACAAGGTTAAGACATAATCAAACGTTTGAAGAAAGTTAATTAACATGTCTTTTACCTGAGAAAGTTATTAAGTGGAAATTTTGGTGAACTGTTAATAATGTCTGAAACTTTTGATTAACCAAAGAAAAAAAAGAAATGTATCAATAATTATTAGGAGGAACTAATGGTCTAACTACCATATTTTATTAGTCTAATTTTGTTGCCACATCCTGTGATTTCCTGAGCAAATAATCTTGTATTAAGAAGATTATGTTCTTGGAGTTGTTGCGTTCGCGACAAAATATGATGCGACAAACACCGTCTGACTATGAATATGATATGAATACGAATACGAATAAGACACAGTGTTCTTTGGCCTAATCCAAAAACGCCTTTCTGCTTATTATTCTATGGTACAACTATATAGTTTATGATTATTACTCATTTTTAATTATTTCATAACTCAAAAAGAATATGAAAAAATAATAGTAGCAAATTTGATAAGACCGAAAGACTTGAACTTACGATGATTAGGACATGGCTGGAGGGCACTTACAAAAGCTACTTTCTTGTTTTTTTTTAACAGCTGGATTTCATTTCATAAAGGGGTGAGGTATGCAACTAAAATGGAAGCAAACCGTCAACATAAACGTACAAACTTATCTTTCAAAAAGCCATCTAAAAAACATATAGCAAAAGGGCAAATAAAAGAAAAGAACACATGCAAACTGGAAAAGAAAAAGAGAGGAACCACCAGTAGGCGGCACTGCTGCAAATCCACGTAGGGAATAGAGAACTAGAAATTTGTAAGAACAGGACATGTCATTGACGGGAGAGGTGAACGAGAGCACTCTGCGATGATCCGTCAAGACGAAGCCACTAGCCACTATGAAGACATAGCTTCTTATTCTAGCATGCTCCAGAGCCAATAGGGACCACTCGTTGCTACATATGAGATAACGGCGGTCCATAATTACACTCTCTTAGATTGGAACTTGCAACCTCGTTGCTCTCAACATTTATCAGTTCGATTTTACATTCCTTCGAACAAGAGGTGCATGTTGGATCAACCTGAATACCACGAGATCTGAGACGATTCGTAGCAGCTAATTAAAGTCCCGGAGAGAGCGCATCATAAAAATGTATAAGTTTTGGTTAGCTTTCCATAACGCCTTCCAAAGTTGTTTTTCGAGTGGAGCTACGATCTGAGGGTTCAAAGTATTAGTCTTCGCAAATGTCTCCAACATTTTATACCCACTCTTGGACGTAAACTCGCCATTTTTAGTGAAACCCCACTGTAGTGCATCCTCCTGAGACAGATATGTGTCTTTTTTTTAGAACAATCTCAGCGTCTTGGGGACTAAAGGTCTGACGGATAAACTCTTGATTCTACTACATTCCCGAATTGCGGTCCAATAATTCCTTTACCTTGAAAGTAAGATCGAGCTGAGCTCCTTGACGATCAAGGGGAAATCTAGGAACTTTATCAACAATCCCATGATCCCCACCAGACATTCGTAGAAGCTCTATTCTCAATTGTTTTCACTAGACCTTGCTTAAGTAGCCAGTGCCGTGCGAAGGGTTCTAGGGGCCTAAGGCAAATTTTTAAAATAAACTTATTTATAACTACATATATCGAAAACAATTTTCTAAAAGACATATCATCTTCACCAAATACACAAGTCTAACACTAAACACAAATAAGTTTATTACGAAATATGTTTATATTCTGTTATATAGAAAAAAATATATACGTAAATATGTTTATATTCTGTTATATAGAAAAAAAATATAAATTTAGAAGGTGAGTTAGCCGACTCTCGTGGAGAGTTTTTTTTTTTTTTCAAAAAGAAGTCTAAACCACTATAATAGAAATTGTTTTAAATTTTGGAGTCCAAGAAAACTCATATTAATCGGGGGCCTGAGGCGAATGCCTTTTTCATTACACGGTAGGCGCTGTAAGTAGCTCACGAGCATGAAGACAAAGACGATACCACATATTTTCTAAGCTGAATTACAGAGTATCCATAAAGGCATAAACTTTCTTATCAGAAAGCAACTCATTCTTATAGAACTAACGGGGCTAATCGAAATAAGTTTGCATACTCACCCAATGGTCAATGCTACCTATATTTTCTTAAATGACACATAAAGTAATCTCCAGAAAACCTCATTAATAACTAAATATTTGAAAATGATAATAAGTAAACGTAATGTGCTGTTTATGAGTTGTTTATAACCAAACAAACCTTGTAGACGTTTTGAACAACTAAATGTTTATATTCATTGACATATGAAAACATAGTATACAGTTGTAAACTGTAAAGTATAACACCTTCCAGGTTTCACTAAGCATATATATACATACACACATGATTATTTATTGCATATTCTCTACACACATGATTATTTATTGCATATTCTCTCGATTTCATTTTAGTTGTCGGTTTTAGCTTCGTGCATATAGATTAATAAAATATTTAATTTTGAATATTTTATGTATAAAAAACATCATTACCTATATATTTAACCACATTTTAACCAATAAAAAATAAAATAACATATAAAGTTAATAAATTTTACATTGAAATCATAAAAAAAACATATATTTTGAAACAAAAAATCTACTCTACAACAATAACTAAGGTTGAATATTAATTTAAAAACTGAACATCAATGATGATTATTAGACAGATAAACGAAAAGAGAGATAACATTGCTTAAACAAAATCTATAACATCATACTAGCTTGAGCCCGTCATCCACAAGATCTTCACAATGTTTAACAAAAGGAAAAATCTCCCCCGCGTTTTTCCCCCAGTCAGCTTCGCATCCATGAGAAGGAGGAGTTAGGTAACAAGGCTCCATCGACGTGGATCGAACACACGGAGGATCAGGAGTTGTAAGATCCCTTGGCTGATAAAGCAACCACGGCTTTAATCCTCCAATACTATAAGCAACATATCCAAATGTAGACCTTGCGCTCGTGACAATCTTATCGGTTAGGCTCAGCAGATATATCTCAGCAAGCGCCTTTTGGTCATGAAGCTTCTTGTCTGTTTGCTGAACCCTTTCTCCACTTGGCTGATTAACTTCAACAACCTCTCCTGTCGAACTTGGCCGCTCCCAGAACATGTTCTTTAAGTTGTCAGAGTACTCAGGATACAAAGATGTTACAAGAACAGCTTTAACTTTCGTGACACTCGATGTATTGGCTTGTGGTTCGTCTTGTGTAGCCAACCCAGGCAAGAGTTTCTCGCTTTGGGTACAACCTAAGATCTGGTCCATGACGTGTTGGAAATATCCAGCGTTCTTTGTGAAAACCCGTATTTGAATCCCGAGTGTCTCCTCTGCTCTGGATAAGTGAGCCTTGTAGTACCTCGTGACCATACCCCAAACTTGATTGGTCGGGTGGAAAAGATACCAAGACAAGAGGTGAAACACGGTATCTTTCTGTGGGAACATCTTCATTAGCTCGGGTCGGAAGGTTGGATTAAACCATAGAGATGGAACAAAGTAGACATTGGCTTGCATAATCAACCAAGGGACTCTGTTGATCAAATCTTGATCCTTTTCGCAGACGAACATCTTATCTTCATCCCTTGAATCATGGAGGTTATAAAGATATAGATGCTGCGGGATCGACGTGGAGTTGATGGCATGATTGTTCAGCATTGTTCCGTAACAACGAGAGTATCCCTTGTCGAACTTACGATTCTTCAATGGAAAGTCAAGAGGAAGCAACCAAGAAGTACCTGGAAACGGCTCGCATAAGATATCACTAACATCCTTGCGGTTGTCGACAAGAATGATTCTCTCTGTTAAGAGAGCATAGAGGAACGTAGAAGCGATAGTAAGCATTCTGTTTCCAAGCCCGTAACCCGCGATCCACACGATGTATCTGCACTCACCAACGGAGTTGCCTGCATAATTCTCATCACGAACAAGATTCTCTGTTGCTTCCTTGTAAGCTCTTGTGACGGGGCCGCAACGCTTGTGCAGCGCCTCGTAGCTTCTAAGCTTAGAGACGAGATATTCAGAAGGCTTGTATGGCGAAGGCTGGCGATACAACGAAGATTTATGATACCTACTCAAACAAGAACCTTCATCAAAATCGCCGGTTAAAAGCCCTCCCAACAGTTTATCCCTCGGTGTTTTGGATTCTTTTGAAACTGTGGAAAGAAAATGAAAATGTATAAAGTCAGAAGGACAATTCTCAGTTAATATATAATTCACAAAAAATGAGAATATATAGTTTCTTTTACCGGTGGCTATAGCATCAAGAAGTTGGTTCTTGATGTTGCTTGAGGATGATAATAGCATTATAGACAAAACTAGTACGCCACTAAAGAGGAATGTTATTAGAATCTTCATCTTCAAACCCAAAGGCTGAAAACTTTACTTGAGATCTGAAATTTGTGATACATTTTGACATTAGTTCGATTGCTTATAATCAGGAGATGATTCAAAAAGTGTTATATATATAGCGTGACTATAAATCTTAATTGTGATTTGAAGTTGAAGATACAGTATGACTTTGAATATGTTAATGGCGTGATTGTCAAGTTGTGATTTACGAACGTCCGAACGTGACTCATGTAGACTTGCGTGAACTCCGGATTCTTTTATTGTATTAGTCTCTATAAAAAAAAGTCTATACAAACTTAGTTTTTCAGTTAATTTTATAAAATATATTTGAAAATACGACTGTAATCAAGTCAAAGTAATAATTTCCAACATTAAGTCTTCGATTAGTCTTAGTCTTCTATTGGTTTTAGATTACACTATTTTATCGCATATTCGTCTTGTTCAGTAATACTCTATACAAATGTAAAAATTAGAATAGTATAAGTATAATGAAAACAGAACAATACATATATTGGCAAATACAACATAACAAATTAGTGATCACTTTAAAATGGTTTTAGTTTTTTTTACCAAATCGTTTAATCGTTAAAGTAAAAGACAATGAAAAAGAGAGAATTAGAACCCAACAATAAACCTCTTGTTTTTTTTGGAAACTTTGATAATAAACCTCTTGTTTTTTTTTTAACACTGAAATTCATTAAGGTTGGACCCTCTGGATCAAAGAAAACAAAGTATATTCTTTTGACAAAAACATAGACAAAAACATGAAAGGTAAGTAGTTAAAAAAATTCAATAAACCTCTTGTTTGTTTGTAGTTAAAAAAATACATAGACAAAAACAATTGAAAAAAAAATAGTAAGTAAGAGATTGCAAAAGAAAATAAATGAAAACTAGCCATGGAAAATGAAAGAATAAAAATATGAAAGGTCATAAATTCTTAATAAATGACATTAGATTTATTTTATATGGCTAATAGTATCATTTAATGAAAAGAACATAAATAAACAGACATTAAAGTTGTTAGTAAAGGAATAAAAATCAATTAGATTCTGTAAGTTATTAAGAAAAACTGAAAATGAGTTTAAACAGACGTGGGTTACGAACTGCGTGCAAACCATTGAGTAATGAACCGCAGAACACAAGCCACCAGCCCAATATAATTTTATTACCAATTCGTGGCGCCCCTACAATTTATATATTATTTGGTGCCTAAAGTCCAAGTTTTACGGGCTTTACACAGGGCTGGATTAGAAGGAAACAAACAAAACTAAACTAACAAATCAAACTTGCGAGTTTAATAATCTTACAAAAAATTGTAAAAAGCTATATATTAATTCAGAACTATTAGAATTAGTAATTTTTATACTTTTAAAATATTTAATAATTAATAAATTATTAATTTATCTTATATATGATAAATTTTTTTATTTTAATAAAATATATTTTATTATGTAAAATAAACTTGAAAGCGTTCATATATCATAAAACTGTGTATATGGATTTGTATTTATTTTAAAAATATTATGATGTACATTATCTTTGGATAACATTATATAGAATTCTTTTTGAAAATGATGATTATCAAATTAATGAATTTTGTTTTTAATCTATGAGTAATTATATATTAACAAATCTAATTTAGTTATTTATCAAGGGTAATAAAAAATAAATGTTCTAATTTTTAATGCGAGAGAAAAACACTTTGCAAATAATAGTATATATATTTTGAATATTTTGCTAACTTTCTCAAAAATTATCACAATGAAAAATTTTAATTTTCCAAAGAAATTAATCTTAAAAG
>OVBX01001028.1:0-29894 GCA_900406325.1 Erucastrum elatum | reverse complement strand
AGGAAGTGTGGTGCTGGATTGTGTTACTAGGTGGAATTCTACCTATTTGATGCTAAAAAGTGCACTTGAATATCAAGTTGCGTTTGATAAGATGGCTGAGATGGATAAACCGTATGATGCATGGTTCAAAGAACGTGATTCTCATGGAAAGGAGAGGAAAGGACCTCCTATGGCAGTTGACTGGGACAAAGCTCGTCATATGGTGAAGTTTTTGAAGTCCTTCTATGATTCGACTTTAGCATTCTCATCTTCTATAAAGGTAACATCAAATGGTTGTTACAATGAGATATGCAAAATTCAATCAAGTGTGAACACAATGGCTGTCAGCGAAGATTATGATCTAAGAGAAATGGCTTCTGCAATGGCTGCTAAGTTTGATAAATATTGGGAAGGCAAGGAAAAGATCAATAAGATTTTGATAGTGGCCGGTGTACTTGATCCACGTCGCAAAATGGTCTTTACGAAGTATAGCTTTGAACTTATATATGGAAGTGGTAATCCAAAGTGCACACAAATGTCTGATATGGTGATGGATATTTTGCGGAGACTATTTAGAGTATATCAGGATCGGTACACCAGCATGAAACAATCTTCTTCTGTTGATGGAGATGATAATGTTATCGCAGCGACTCAAAACTCTCAGGATATAGATGTCAACAGTATTGAAGATCCTTTCCTCAGATTTATGGTTGCTAAAAAGACTACTTCAGAAGTTTTGAATGAGTTGGATAGATATATAAAGGAAGATTTGTTTGTGGCTACTGCAAATGAGCTGGGACTTCCTTTTGATATTCTAAGCTGGTGGAAGACAAATAGTTCAAAGTATCCAGTCATGTCTTTAATGGCAAGAGAAGTTCTTGCAGTACCCGTATCATCTGTGGCATCTGAGTCGGCTTTTAGCACTGGAAGTCGTGTTCTAGACCAATATAGAAGTTGTTTGACTCCTGAAATGGTTGAAACATTGGTTCTGACTCAAGATTGGCTACGTGCTTCTCTACGTTCCGAAGCAATGAGGTCTCTTGACCTTCTAGAGGAGGAGAACAAGTTTATGGATTCACTTGACGAAGGTATTTTACTCTTTTTTTCTTAAGATCATATTTTATATGTTTAATCTCTCAACTAATTTCTGATGTTTGTTTTTTTTTGTAGAGCTTAATCCCCAAGGGAATGAAGTGCACACGTCTAGTTAGAAGAACTATAATATTTTATATGGAGGTAATATTTTTTTCTTAAATATAATAACAGTTATATGGTTTCATGCTTTTGTGTACGTAGCCATTATTGTGTTTCTCTCAGAGACGTGTTCTGTTTCAATTTTAGTTAGTGAAAAGAACAATAATGAAATCATGGGTATAGAGTTATTGTAAAAATATGAATAATACGCGAATAGTTTATATATAGCATATACTAATTGTTGATTTGTTGCAGGTTTTTTTGATGAAATCACAAGGAAGATGATTCATTGCAGGCTTTTCTAATTTTTTATGGTATAAGAGACAACGATGTTGTTTTGTTTTCTTTTTATTTAGTTAGTTTTGGTTTGGTTGAGTTCGTATGACGTTATAAACTATATTTGTGACTTTCTAAAAAGTTTTATTTTGGTTTTAATTGGATTTAATTTACATATTTAATCTTTTATTATGACCATACATTTAAGTATTAAAAGTTAAAACATGATTTCTCATAAAAAAATGAACTAAGATAAATCCGATTAATCCTAACCGAAACAAACCGAACCGAATATAAACCGAACCGAATACAAACCGAACCGAAACCGATCCGAACCGAATTAACTATGGTTTACTTCAGCTAGTAAAATTCTAGAACCGAAGTAACCAAACCGAACCGAACTCGAACCGAACCGATAAAATAACCGAAGTGCCCACCCCTTGAATCCTACTCTTTTGTTTAGCAACACTTATTCACCTTTTTCTGAACTGACTTATTTCACCATTTCACTCATAAATATAATCTCCTATATATTTAAGGAGAAACATTGTTATTAATGCATTCACATCATATTTGTCACGTGTCGTTTGCAGAAAAATTTTCGGCAAAAATCGCTTAATTAAGAAAAAAAAGTTTCCAAATTTGCATCTCAGTCTCATTACAAAGAACAAGTTTTTTTTTCAAAAAATCTTTACCTACTCGCTACCAAAAAGAACACATTTACATATGTAAAGAGAATGATTAAAGAATCTCATCGCTAAAATAGAGAGTTGCCTCGACAAGACAACTTTCTGCAACCTAGAGAAACCAGTTCAAGTGTTAACCTCATGCGAGAGGCACGAACTGTCTGAAAGATTTCTGATAGCTGCGTGGAGGCTATTGCCATGCATGAATGCATGTAGGGAGAAGTTAGTATCAGGTTTATCAGAGGACCTCAAGGGGAGAGAGTTTCTTGAGTTGTGGATCGAACAACTCTCTGCTCTTGGTATTGATAACTACACAAGAGTTGTGTCTATGATGGCGAGAACAGGAGTCCGGTCCGAGAGTATCGTTGCTTCGATGATGCATTACTCTCAAAAATCACTTAAGGGTGTTGTTGATAAGAAACTGTCAGGAGCAGAGGGAGATCGTGTTAGCCATTGTAACTCTCTTTTACAGGCATGGGCTTGAACGTAGAACAAGTCAGCAGGTTTAGAGCGTGAGACTTGACCTGCTGACACCCTCTATTGGAAAGGAAAAGTCCATACATGTACGAGCTCACATGCTTTCTTGAGAGGGTTGACGAAGAAGATGAGGACAGTGGTTATGATACAAATTCCACTGGTCATCACCATGATTTGTTTCTGAAAGTGGGAGGATCACGGATGCTTACTTCGCTGAGATCGCACAGGATCCATACCTGAGTCTACAGAAGTTCACAGCCATTATAGAGAGGTTACCTGATTACGCACATATGTTAATCCCTTTCAAATGTAATATATACACGTGAAGATTATTAAAGGTGAATATACACTGTTCAGGGAGGGGGCAGTTGCCCCCACACAAATACAAATTGTTTTTGTTTGCAAAGAGTAGTTATTGATTCAACAGCTGAAATGGTTGAAACCAAGATATTGCCCTCACTAGTGAAATGTTCGAATCTCCACCTGCCTCCACTATAAGTCTATAACCTTCTTTTGTTGTATTTTCTTTTCTGTTTTTTTTTTCAGTATGTCACTACTACTGCATACTTGTTTTCCCATGCGTTGTCTTTCATTATTTTCTTTGTCGTTCAAACTCAAATTTATTTTTCTATATTTTTTCTTGACAATTTATTCCATTATTTTTTATTTTGTTAGTAATTCATTTTATAATTCTTTAACAAAAAATATTTTTTGTTGAATAAGCTTAATTTTATTTTAATTTTTTTTATTTTAAAAAAATATAAATATATTTATAAAATAATATTAAATAAAATTTTGATAATTAATTTATTGAATTGTTTTTATTTGCCCCAGTCAAATTGTTTCCTAATCCGCCACTTATGATTATTCTAATCCAAACTTTATATGTTTTGTTTGAAATGATGGCTTGAGATTGTTTTATTATGAGTGTATTTATTTGATCTGCATGTACCTTTGCAAATAAGCATTCGAGCAATATATGGCTCCTAAACTTTCACGTAGCTGATTTTGCTAAACACCTATTCTTTCAAATTTGAATATAATATTTATTTTTATTACTTTATAGTTATGTATAAACTATTTTTTGTAAACCTAACCCGAACACTGAACCAGATGACATGCTGGGTCATTGGGTCATCGGGTAGATCGCGGATCAATAAATAAATTTATTTTAAAAACAATATATTAGCTATAAAATAAATAAATAGAAACTAATTAAGTATTTTCTAAAAGTTGAAATATAAAATAGTAGTTTGGATATTAAGAAAATATTTAACCTTAGTTTTTATGTTTTACTCTAACATAGAAAAAAATAGTTTACACTATCTAATTTTTTTGTAATAAATTAAGAGTTATGACATCTAACAAAAATATAAAGATTTAAAAATCCAGGAATGTTTAATGTGAATAATGAATTTAAACTTCAAATCTAAAATAAATCAAAAGTAAATCATCACTAATAAAATTTATCAATAAAAAAAATAAACTAAAACCAAATCAAATAAACTAATTTTGATTCTCTATACTACCGTTCACTTTATTTATTTCAAGTAAAAGCTATAAAAATAATAAGTAAAAGTTATCTATTGTTTCAACCTTGGTTCAACTGAAAGTGGGTTTCGAGTTTTATTGGGTTTTTGTGAGTTTTACATGATTTTTAAATATTAGTTTTTTTATAAAATCCGATCTGGTTTTATTTTAGATCGCCGGGTTTACAGGTTTAACCGTGGTTTCGGATCGGATTTCAAAATACTCGCATAAACCCATGTGAGCTATATGGACCTCCATCTCAAAGCTTTATAGACCACTCATTAAAAATTATAAAGATACGAGTGCACTATGATATAACCCATGTAAGAAATCTGTTTGGAAAGACATTCAAAATTAAATAGACCTTATATATTTTTACTTAGTTTAAATAGACTTAAATGACAAATTGACAACCTTTTTGTTGTCTGTCAGCGGTAATGCATAGAATGATCGAGAATTATCAAACCGACACCTTACTATGTTATGTACCACCAGGGTGATTTGTTAGATTGGTTTAAAAACGATAATTTAGCATTGATCTCATAGAAAATTACCATACTTGGATTCTTTTCTTTCTATTCAAGCGAAAATAATAAGGATATATCAGCTGTGTGAGTTAAGCAAAAAATAGATTAGACAATCTAAACCAAAATAATCAAATATCGGGACTGAACTAAACCCATCAAATATCCAAATGATTGAGATATTTTTTATTGGAATAGTAAATCAAAATACTCATGTTTATAAATGACTAGATATAAGCCCGTTGCGTTGCAACGGGTTTCGTTTGATGTTTTAATTTAATAAAAAAATAGAAAATAATAAATTATTTTATTATAGTTTTATGAATGCTTTTTGCATATCTTATGTGAGATTTATTTTATAGTTAAAAGACAGTTGTTACATATAAGTTTAAGTTAATACATGTACTTTATAATCACATTTCATATATGAATTGCTAATTAATTTGTACATAACTTAGAGAAAAAACTATATACTTTCTTATAAAAAAAATATAAAAGTCAAATAGCGCCAATCGAATCAATGACATCTTCAAACATTTTTTTATGTAATAATTTAATGTTTTATTGAATAAATTTATAAATTTTATCATGTTAGGATATGTCTTAAAATGAACACATTCTATTTTATAAATATTATTTTTATTTACTATTTTGAAATAAAAATACTATTAAATACTCTTTTACCTTTTTATTTAGGATGTAGAAAAAGAAAATTACTGTTATATAGACTTTTACAAATTATCTTCTCTTTAGAATTTAAAAAAAAATGCTATCAAATAATCATTTCTAGTTACTAATAATGAATTTTTATAATTATATTTATACAATGTGTATCAATACTACTTTTTCACTTCTTTCATTACCTATATAATTTTTAGTATCATGTTCATCATCAAATTCAATAGATCCTATTTCAATCTTGCATATTAAATTGCAGATTTCAATAATGACTCATTAGCGTAATCCATCTCCAAACTTTTCGGATGCACACAACCTTGAATAATATTTTCTTATATAATAAAAAATTATATATTTAATAATAAAAATATATAAGTTTTTTTTTAAAAAAAATTAAAAATTATTTATCTTTTCATCGAGTAAGAGAAAATTCATTCATATAAGCTCATTGTTCTTATTTAAGTTTATCGCTTCCCATTTTTAGTAAGACAAATTACGGTACGACGGTAAGAACATTTTTTTGTTTAACTGATCTAGTGTTAAATAAATTGTTGAAGTCATCATTTTTTTAATTCCTGGTAACAAAATAAATTACAATTTTAGTTAGAAAATTATAATTAGGACAAACGCATATAAGCAATCATAATAGCAAATATTATGAAACGAAAAGTAATGATCATTATCATCATTATGTATTAGACGGTAAGGAAGGAATACAAATAATTAACGTGGCAATAACGATTGGTCTATGTAATTAATGTAGGCAGCATGAAAATATGGACAAACAAACCAAAATCACTTCTATGAAGAAAAAATGATGCGGCAAAAAAGATATAGAGCATCACCTTATATTTTTTTGAATCAATAATTATGTTTGGTGACCAAATATGAGAGAGTTTACTTCTATCTATAGATGTGTGAATAATCATAGTTCCTCTTGGGTTATGCTTTTTTAATTATGACTTAAAAAGAAAAATTAACATTAAAAAATCTTTGACATTTTTTTGTTTGAGTTTCCTTTTTTGGTTAGTTTTAAATAAATTACAAAAAATAAATTATTTTTACAAATTGGTTTTGTTTAATAAATTACTATTACTTTTTTAATAAATTTTTTTATCATGTGAAATTGTTTAGGTTTATAAAGGAAAATTAACATTAAACAGTCTTTGACATTTTTTCTGGTTTATATTTTTAAAAGGATAATTACAAATATTTGATAAGATTATATTTTCTTTATTATGAGAATAGAAAAATAGGAAAATTAGTGTTAAATATTGTATAAATTAAATTTAATATATAGGATTTTGTATAAAATGAAAGTTACTGTTTAAAAAAAATATCTACGAATTTTGTTTTAAATAAAATTATTATTTTTTAATTATTAAAGTGGAAAAATAGGAAAATAAATGTGAAATATTGCACAAATTTATTTTGGTATTTATGTTTTGTAAGAAAAATGATAATTACTATTTTTTAAAAAAAAATCTTTTAATTAATTTGGCTTCGTATTTTAACACATGTCACAATCTAAAAATATATAACTGTCATGTGTCGCAATCGTGTTAATTAGTAACTTTGAAAACTAAGCTTTATATAATAAGATATTAATTATATATAACATAACCAAGTATACAACAAAGTTAAATGTATTAAAGATATCTGAAAGTTTCAAAAACAATTTATTAAAAAATATTAAAATTATCCGAAATATCTTGATATTTTTTTGAATGATCTAAGATTTGTATTTATTTGCAAACTTGCATGAACCCCAAATTATCCAAATCGACAATCTACGTTTTATGGATTTTTTAGCTATCCTTACCTAAACAATCTAGTATCTAAAATACTCGACATGAACCAAATCAAATCCAAAATACCCATGCTTCATTTAAGAGCTTCCACAATACCATTTGAAAAGAAAAAAAACGGAGAGGCATAAACAATTATTCTAAGATCTCTGGTAAACGGGCCTGGGACGCCAACACGTTTCAGGTTCGATCCACCTGCTATGCGAAACTAAGTCACATTGTTCTGTTCACCTAACGCGGATATGGGTCCATGCTTTAGGACCCATTTGAATGCCCAGGAGAAGGAGTCCATCCGCGAGCTTGCGACTCCCCCGGGGGTTAGGTCTGGTTCCAATAGTGACCCGGGTTTAACCATTTCCTTTTAAAAAAAAAAAAAGATCTCTGGTAAAGAAAAGATATTATCGACGATTGTATTTGTTAACCTAAAAAATGAAGACAGGGCGATTTTATTTTTGGATTAATTAAAAAAAAAGTAAAAAACAGAAGAGGAATGATAACGGACAGTCCGTACGACTGGCTTAACGCAGTGGCAGCTTTTTAGCACATAAAAGGCCCCACTCGACTCTCTCACTTTCCTCCTTTTTGGACTATATCACCAACTCATTCTCTCGCCTCTCTGTACTCTCTCCCCCACATCGCCACATGTTATCTTAGAATCTTAGCCGTCGGTTAGCATAGAGTAGCGTGGGCGCGTGAGGTAGAGAGGCGAATCATTGTGGGTGGAGTACGTAGCAGATACGATCGGTCACTCTTGTCTTCCCTTTAACGATCCACCTTCGTTTTCTCTCTTATTCACGATACTGCCATCCTGTCTTTCTAAACCCCAACAGCATTTCACAGTACCTTCTTGGCGTCTCCCTCCACTAACTCTTCCCCTTTTTTTCTCTTTTTTTATCAGCAAATTAGTCCTACACTGTTAGAAGTACTTATTTCCTCGTGTTATAATAAAAAATACACACGCATTCATATAATCTGACGACAAGATATTTACGATTTTAATAATTTCAGAAACAAATAAAGATTGGAATAAGGCCGGTTGCTCAAAAAAAAAAGAACCCATAAACTCTTTTCCTTTCAGTTTGATCATGCGGTTGATCAAAAAAAAAAAAATTGAAATACACCCACTCATATACATCAACAGAAGCAGATTTGATGATGAGATGTTGGACCTACCATAATTAATAAGCAGAACAAACGCGTTTCTACACACCCCCACCAAATTCAACACGAACCACACGATCACAGACTGCTCGTTCTTTCTTCCTCTCCTTCGAGTTTTTTTCTTTCTTTTTAATCTAAGTTTCGGCAAAATTAGTTCCACGTATTTACTAGTCTGTAGAGGCTCCCCATAAGTAAAGCAGCTATACATTTAAAGTCAGTTTACTGTACAATTAGAAAATACTACTTGGTAAAGGTGCATATGATTGATGTTTGGTACGCTAAGATTAGTGAAATGGCACAGACACTCACAGTAGGCCATGGGAGATTCACCACCCTACCCATGTGACTGGTTCTTTTCTTCTCCACTCAACTTTAAAATAGGAATAATGAATATCCTGAAATTTGAAAATATGTATGATCGGTTCAGCTCCATTTTAACCAATAACTTTCTTATCCATATTCGCTTTACAGCTATTCAAATATTTACATGTTATATATATATATATAAACACAATATATCAATTACAAAATGAATATTTTATAAGTAAAAAAAACTATTGCTAGAGGGAACCTCTCCCCGAAATAGAAAGTTAGGGTTTTACGAATGTATATGCAGAGACACAGCACTCTCCCTTTTGATAGAGATGCTCTGGCAAAGGGAAGACTCTGATTCCAATAGAGGTATAGTACGTCGCTTGCTTTCAGTCAATTAAAAGCACTCCATAACCTATTCCGCACCGACATGTCTCCTATCGCCTTCCTTTATTAGCCTCTCCACTCATCCATCTCTCTTTCACTCTCTGTGTGTGTGTTTTAAATATATATTGTATAGTAGCAGAGAGAGCGCACATATAAGAAAAGAAAGATCTTTCTCGGGATCTCCTCAAATACTATTCTTGGAACATGTTGGACTACGAATGGGACAACCCCTCCGTGATTATGTTATCCGGAGAAGATCGAAACCATCATCATCAGCAGGAGCCTCATGACCCGACCCGAGTCTTGTCCATTTTCGACCCGACCCATACCCATCATAATCAGTCCTCTTACAACAACATTTCTCCACCGCTATTTTCTTCATTCTCTAACCAGCAACATTTGACCGTCTACGGTCATCAGACAAACAACAACCAGTTTCATCCCTCCTTGTTGTACGACCCACGCACCACCACAACTTACGCCCCTTCATCCGATTCAATCTACAGCCATCCCCACCACTCAGCCTTGTTCTCCTTCGACCAGACAGGGTCAGGAGGATCCGGATCTTCGTACAACTTCCTCATCCCCAAGACCGAAGTCGACGTCTCTCGGCCGCTCGACTTCACTTCAAACAGAATCGGTCTGAATCTGGGAGGACGGACATACTTCTCGGCGGCGGACGACGATTTCGTGAGCAGGCTGTACAGGCGGTCCAGACCAGGTGAGTTGGGAATGGGGAACACGCTGAGCACTCCAAGGTGCCAAGCGGAGGGATGCAACGCGGATCTGAGCCACGCCAAACACTATCACCGCCGCCACAAAGTGTGCGAATTCCACTCAAAAGCTTCAACGGTTGTGGCCGCTGGGCTTAGCCAGCGCTTTTGCCAGCAGTGCAGCAGGTAACTCTTTCTTTTTCTGTAGAGAGATCATTCCCCACCTTTGACACAGATATCATTACGCCTCTTTGTCCGTTCGTACTTCTTTTACCTTCGTAAAATGATCCATGTTCCATTGGGTGTGTCTGTGTGTGGGGGCCTGCTTCTTCCGTACATATTACATGATTACTGATAATATTACTACAGTAGCGGTATTGATGTTCCTCTAATCTTGCAGAAGCTTTGATTTTTTCTTTTCTCTTTCTTTTTTTTTGTTTTTTTTAAAGTTAGACCTATTTTTTTTTTAATTTGGTTTATTAAATGGCGGTAATGACATTTTGATTAGCATTGATCATTCTCCCACTTGGATGATGGTGGATCATCAATAAATCATGACACTTAACTCAATCATTGAGAGAGAGAGAGAGAGAGAGAGAGAGAGAGAGAGTACACTTTGTTGTGTATGATCCCGATGTCCCTCCTTTTTAACCTAAACACCACATTCATTTTTAACTTCTTTACGTAATGGCAATGCATTATTTATACGTGTGGTCATAATTTAACCTTTTTTTTTTATTTCAAAGAAAATAATCATATTTGGTTACAGGTTCCATTTGCTGTCTGAATTCGACAACGGGAAACGGAGCTGCCGTAAGCGACTTGCTGACCATAATCGACGCCGCCGTAAATGTCACCAGTCAATCTCCAAACCTACTCCGGATATTACCACCACGCCACGTACGTATTTCACTACTTGTCCCATTTACATGTATGCTTTATTGAAATATATGTGTGGTATCTTAATTTCAGAGTCACCTAACGATTCGGGTGTAAAGTCTTCTTCGTCGATGCCTACAATTTCACTGGAATGTTTCCGTCAAAAGCAGTTCCAAACAACAACAACACCATCGTCTTCCACGTCTGCATCTTCCTCTAGTTCAATGTTTTTCTCGAGTGGCTAGCTAGCTAATCGACCTTTGCATTAGCTACCTAAACCACGCTAGCTACTACGTTGTTATGATTGTTGTCATCTTTATATCATCATCTTTATTAGCAGTGGATTATAAATTGATAAGGTGCTTCTTTCTTAATATAGTACCAGTTAGTTTTTTTCTTGTTTAGATATGTGTTCTTAACCTGATTAGTGGAGGATCTTCAATTATAAAAATGAACCATTTTGATGATCGATTGAATTCTCTTAAAAATGTATTAGTAGTATATATTATGATTTAATTGAATAAATGATAGAATTGCTGCTAATGAAAGCACAGACCGGGGAAGGTACTGGTGCATGCGGTGGTTCGTTCATCGTTTATTCAATTAGGGCAATTGAATTATTAAATTGATTGACAAGCTGTGCTTTTTTTTGTCTGATGGTGCTGTTGGAAATTTCCTAGATAACTACAGCAAACCAACATTTTAGAAAATGACTGGTCGATGAAAGCCACGTGCTTCCCTTTACTTTTTCTGTTTTCAAATAACTAAAAATATATTTTATCTCATTTATTATTATTATCTTTTTTTTTGCTAAAATTTATTATTATTATTTTCCCAGAGAGAAAATTGGTTGAATGGGATGTGTCATCGTTAATGTTATATTTGCACCACCACTGGGATTTAATTTGTAAGCGTCATATATTTTGTCATATAATTTCTGTGGATCTATAATCGGCTGCGTGGTTGATTTAGTTTATAGAAAGTGACTACGCATTTGTGTATAAGATAACTACTGTGTCTAGTAAACTCGAGGATGGAGTCAATGTCGTGATTATGGGATTAAAGAAGGAAATAACTCTGGAGTTACGCATTACTATTAATAATTAGTGAAATAAATAGTACCAGTTGTAATTAAATCTTTCATCAACAGTTTTCTCCAAAAAAAACTTTCATCAAACAGTTCTTTTCAAACAAAAAAACTTTCATCAACACTAGGCAGTAGGCGATGATACGACGACGATAAAAGGAAGGACAATGTCCATGGTTTCCCTAATTCCAGCTGGGTGGGCTCTCGTTTGCTTTTCCAAAAAGTACACACGTGTCGTATTTGGCTTGGGCAACAGCAAATATACATTAGCATTTTTGTTTCCGTTGCTGCAAAGGCTGATTTTCAGCTGAACACGTGAACGTTTCTGGCACTAATCGTCGGCTGTTGGGAGGAAAAACCCAATTAATGCCCCAACCATTCATCATAGTTTGTACTATTAAGAATAATCCAACTCCTTTTTTTGTGCAACCAATAATCCAAGTCCTTTTCTTCGTTGACATATAAAAAAACTTAGCGGAGTCAGTAATGATAGCTCGAGGGCGAGAGTCCTGTTTATGTCTATGGACCGCAGCACCGCACCAGGTGCATTAAGGCATCGGTATATACAGAAAAGATGTACTAGTGTTTATTTTAAAGGTTTTCCTTTTAATGTAATTTATGTATATAAATATATAACATAAAGTTTTAAAACACTAGTATTTCACAGAGTATCCCACAATAACAATATTTTTCTAAGAGTAAGAAATGTTTCTTGGATAAATCACTGTTTATTTTCATATGAAATTCTCAATCTTATTTTATGGTGATGAAACAACAAAAACAACAACAAAAAGTATTTGGTGGCAATGGTGAACTGCCAAAAAGGAACAAAAGGAAAACAAGGGAAAATAAAAAGCGAAAAAAAGAAAATGAAAACACGAGGGAAATAATGATGGCGGTGGTGAAGTGGTTATGGGCCTTATGGCATGGTGATGAAAAAGACAGAAGAATCGTTGTAAGATTAAGAATCATGGTTTTCATTCCCTTGTAAATCATTTTCATACTTCCATTTTACCAAAAAGACCGGTAAATGTTATTTTTGAACACATACAAATTAACCTCCATCTTTACTAAAAAGATCGACAAATGTTGTTTTCGAACACATACAAATTATCATCCATAAAATAGAACACATGCGTGAAAGCCAGTTTACAAAAAAAGAAATAAAAATAGAACACATGGCATTTTCTCAAATATGAAGGCAGTAATCCCGGAGCAACAGAGGTTCTACTTCGACGGATGAAAAATCTGTCTGCTGCTCGTTTCTTAATAACACTCACTAGGTTTGCTTTCTCTGATCTTATTTGCTCGTATGGTATATTTTTGTCTTGCATATTGTAGTTACTCATTTTCTATGTTTGTTTTCATGGGTTTCCTTTTTCTTTGTTAAGCCAAGGAAAGTCATTAATAGGTTTTTAGACAGGCAGCTTCCCATCAGAATGCAACTTAGTTAGGATAATAAGAAAGACTACAGGAGAAAATCATTTACACTGAGACAGAAATTTGTTACAGTGTGTTGTTTTTCATGTGGAGAAAATCTTTGCATGAGCTGTACTAAAAGTAGGAGAAGAAGATAAACGTAGGTGTAACAAACTGTGTGTTTTTTTTTCTTATAGTGGATCAAAAATTTATAATGGAATAGAAGGTCCATTAAGAAGGGGTGGGGGTCAGTAATATATAAGTTGGTGAAACAAAGAGGGGACAGGCCGTAAATCAAAAATAAAAGAAATGCCCATCTAAAACAATGGTGATAAGAACATAGGCCTTTGTATATAGGTGGCAAATTGGGAGAAAAGCTTCTCACAAAACCCAAAACTTGGAAGGATCAAAAGACAAGCGAATCAGGTCTTGTGAATCCCTTTAGCTTGTTGCTGCTGCTGCTGTTTGGTTGGTTGGATCTCCCAGTTGGGATCTGGGATCGGCATGGTAATGAATCCGTCAAAGGTCGCGGGACATTCTTACTGGAGAGCTTTAACGAATCCGAAGTTGATTCAATCTCCCAAGAGATCTGTCAGGTACTGTCGATGATTCGGTCCCTCAAGTCATCTTCTCAATTAAATAATGTTTTCATTGAGAAATGATGTATTCTGATACCAAAAAATGAAATGAATTGAAATGGGGTGCAGCTGGTTGATTGTGGAGTTGAGACAAGCATTCCAGTTGTCAAGACATGCGTAGATTTCTTCGCGGCCCGGAGAAGCCATCCAAATACGTTGCAGCTTGAGAAACTAATATCATTGGTCTTTAAACGTGTCCTGCTGCAAAACCCAACCCTCATTTCTCACGCTCTCAAAGATGTCGAAGAAGAGTTCACTGATGAGTTTGTCGCTGATTTCACCACTTGTCTCGACTTTTCAATCTCTGACAAAATTAGCTTTGCTCTCTCTCTTTCCCATTTTGAAAGACGTGATGCAAACACAACTGGTAGGTCGAAACTTATTATTATTATTTTTTTTTATCTTTATTGATGATTTTGATTTATTTTTTATAGGTCGAAACTTATTATTGGCTATGATTGAGCAACTGTGTGTCAATACTGCCCAGATTGAGTCAACCGAGCATGTTCAGGATATTCTTTTGTTTCTCCGGACATCTGCTGATGTGGACCTCTCCACCCATCTCAATTCCTTCTTACACCTTTTGTCTTCTTCTCCTCTACCCAAAGATGACTTCTCTTTTGCTCTTTCCCCTATCCTTCCTCACCAAGTTCACGATGATGCTCATCTTTTCAGGTGCCCCCTTTTTCTCTTTACCCCTTTTCAATCCATACGCCCTGATTGTGACTCTCCACGCCTTTTCTCTTTTTCCTCTAGGATTATGGATTCTCCCACTGATTCCTCTGAAAACGAGATTGATGCTATCTTAGCTGAAATCGATAAGGAACTTTCTGTTGGAGATCTCGTGGGAGAATTAGGTTGTGGTGTTACTGCTGATCCCCAACAATGCAAAGATATCTTGTCTAAGTTCGCACCATTAACTGAGGCTATTATCGCAAAGATTCTTGGTAATGTTGCTCGTACTTGTACTTATCTCGAAGATAACCACACCACCTTTTCAGCGTTCAGTCTGGTCCTTGGTTGCTCCATTCCCACTGAACTTTCCTCTCCAAGGTCCTGGAGCGTCGACATCTTAATTGAGACAATCAAACAGCTTGTAAGTTATCTAAGACCCTAATACTGTCCAATATCATTGATACCTTCACTTCCGTCTTTTTGTGTGTGTGTGTGTGTGTGTGTGTGTGTGTGTGACTAGTGTGCATAATCCTTACTTTTATCAATGGATAATGAAGCATCTACTTTGTTTGTTAATTTTTATTTGGTTCATGCTCTTAAGTTTTTCTGCCAAAGCAGGCTCCTGGCACAAGCTGGAGAAAAGTAATCGAGAATCTTGACCATAGTGGATTTGAGATCCCCAATAAGGAGTCTTTCTCGTTTCTCATGCGGCTATATAAAACTGCTTGCAAGGTGTGTTCTTATACGGTCAAATCTGAATGTTCAAAATACGTTGTTTCCATTTCCACTGTTGTTTGGGTGGAGTATAAAACTGAATTCTTGCAGGACCCGTTTCCTCTTGATGCTCTATGCGGTTCTGTCTGGAAAAATGTGGAAGGTCAAATATCCTTTCTTAAATATGCAATAGCATCCCCACCAGAAGTATTCACCTTTATGCATTCTCCCAGGAGGCTGGTGAGATACCAGGCGTCTGTTTTTAGAGACTGTTCTTCGTTGATACTGTCACTATTCTGACCATCTATTTTCCAGGTATATATTGATGATAACATGCACAGCCATGAGAATCAGTTAGGAATTTCTAATGAAGCATGGCTATCTCTCGATCTCTTAGATGTCTTATGCCAACTAGCCGAGAGAGGTCATACTGTTTTAGTTAGTTCGCTGCTCCAATATCCACTCACACAGTGTCCCAAGAACTTGCTTTTTGGAATGACACACATCAAAGTAATTCTCCATGACTGGTCTTTGGTGATGTATGCTCGTAATCTTGACTTTTTGTTTGGTTAAGTATGTTTGTCCTCTTGTTGCAGACTACCTATAATCTCATCCAGCGAGAGGTAGTTTCTGCTATTCTTCCAATGATAATAACGAACTCTCAGGAGAGTGGTTTTATCCTTAATCTTTGGCATCAGAATACTGAGCTTGTTCTGTGGGGGATTTTAAATGCCCAAAATCTTAAAGCAGACCGCATACTCAATTTAATTGATATCTTCCATGAACTGAAGGTGAGTATATTTGATTAAAAATGTGTGAATGTGACTTAGTTAAGATGATTTTTTTTCTTACATTAGCGTCTCTGTATCTATAAACTTTTTTTTATTTTATATATTTCAGGTTCTCTCTGTTGTTTTAGAATCAGTTCCTTTCTCATTCAGCATCAGATTGGCAGTCCTTGCCTCACTGAGAGGCTATTTGGACATTGAGAACTGGTTGCCAAACTTTCTATGTGTGTATAAAGACCTCTTTGCGGAGGTAATTTATTCTTTTCACCTTCAAAACTCTATTACTTTAATTCCTGTAGAGATGGGACGACGATACCTAACATGTAAATTTTTTTTTTCATGTTCAGGAGTGTCTCAAGTTTGTCAAGAATGTGCATTTTAGCGAATCAGAGGATTTTACTTCCCAACATTTCCATCCTTCTGATCCGTTATCAGATGTTCATTTGGATGTGACGACTTCGCTTTTGAAAGTTAGTTAGGATCCTTTATGTAGCTCGTCTGTTACTTCGTGTGTATTGGGATTAATTTGTTTGAACATGTATTGTAGGTTTTGAAAGCTCATGATAATGTGATTACTTCATCTCAACTGGTCGATGAAATAGAAAAGGTCCATGCAGCAATCTTGGATTGTAATTCTAAACTGCAGAATGGTGAGGCTAAAGTTTCATCAGCTTCCAATGCATATGGAGAAGACGTCGAGGCAGAAGCGAACGCTTATTTCCATCAAATTTTTTCGGGTCAGTTGAGTGTTGATGCAATGGTTCAAATGCTTTCGCGATACAAGGACTCCTCGGTTCAAAGGTTTGATAGTGGCAAACTACACATATTTGAGAAATTAATTTATCTTATCAAATTTACCTGGCTTCTTATTTTTTTATTTGGACAGGGAAAAATCAATTTTTGATTGCATGATTGCTAATCTGTTCGAGGAATATCGGTTTTTTCCCAAGTATCCCGAGAGGCAGTTAAAAATAGCCTCCATCCTTTTTGGTGAGTGGGGTCTTCCAAGTGATACCATGATTTACTTTATGTAGTGGGAGGATGCCACACAATTTTTTTACTTGTTCATGCGATTGTGTGTTGTCCTCAACATTTAGTAGTGACATGTTGTTTATGCATCTCCTTTCAGTGTGTATTGTCGTCGTTACATTCTCTTAAATCTATTGCGCCTTTTACGATTTCCAGGTTCTGTTATCAAACACCAGCTTATAAGTTCTCTGACATTGGGGATGGCACTGCGTCTAGTCTTGGATTCTTTGTGTAAACCTGCAGATTCAAAAATATGCATTGTCCAGTGATTTATTTCTGTCTTCCGGCTTTTTACTGTAAAAGATCTGTCATCTTGTTTCCGTCCTTATTCATGCAGATGTTTCTGTTTGGAAGCAAAGCTCTGGAACAGTTCGTAAATCGTCTGGTTGAATTGCCTCAGTACTGTAACCATATTTTGCAAATATCTCATCTGCGTAGCACTCACCCCGAGTTAGTCACTGTTATTGAACAAGCACTTTCAAGGATATCATCTGGTAATTTAGAACCAGAGGCAGTTTCGAACCCTGGTCCTTCACAGTCTTTCCCTGGAAATGGCGAGGTATATTATTGATATCAAGATTTTCTTTTGACTGTTTGCGCTGCTCTACCATATTTTGATATCTTCTTATCAGTGCTTGTTTTGCTGTTGTTTAGCTATTTTATATCTTCTTATAAGTTTTGATTCTACGACTGTTTCAATTTACCAATATGAGATCAGGTTCGCTTAGAATTATCTTTTGGAAGAGGAAAGTAAAATGCTTTATCCTTTCAATTTCTAGCTTCTTAGCCTTTATGTAAATGGATACTGTAAGCGTCTGGGATAACTTAAATCTTTCTTGCCTGTGAATGGTCTTCCGGAAATTAACGCCTTGTTTTCTATATGTTGTCAGTTTAGTGGCGTTTCTGGAAATTAACGCATTGTTTTTTTTATATTTGTCAGTTTAGTGGTTCTGGAATTGGCCAGTCTGCTCTCCAACTTCTTTGCCTGTACAGTCCCAACAAAAAAATGAAGTGCACATTAATGACCACAGCAGAGTGCCAAGTGTGTCGTCTATCGAAGCAAAGACACTTCTGCCCTCATCATCTACTATTTCCGCTGATGTTTCTGTCATTCCTAAGGTGATCACTTTCTCTTCTATTTTTCTTATGTGGCTGTGGGAGGTTTGGAGGAACTTTCATTTAATCTCGCTAGATATCCATGCAGAATCCTGGTCTTTCGACTTCTTCATTACCCTCAGCTGGTTTTGTTCGCCCCGCTCGTGGAACCACTTCGACGAGTAAATATCCTATCTGACTTTTTTTTAAACTAATCCTTAAAATATGATAAGAAATGTTAGTAATAGTCTCGTTTATCACAGGGTTTGGGTCTGCTTTGAACATAGAGACCCTGGTTGCAGCAGCAGAGAGAAGGGAAAACGCAATAGAGGTAGTTGCTTTGCTGTGCATTACATTGGGAATTGTTTTCTTTTGGTTACATTGCATAATGAATTGTCATCATGCCAGCTGCCTACTATATAGTATGAGTGACAAGAATAAGTCTTCCTTTTTTTCCAGACTTCACCTTCAGATGTTCAGGACAAAATTTCTTTCATAATCAATAATATCTCGATAGCCAATATTGAATCTAAGGGGAAAGAGTTCGCTGAGATTTTGCCACAACAGTACTATCCTTGGTTCGCTCAGTATATGGTTATGAAAAGGTACAGAATGGTTGTGTTTTTATGTTTGCAGTTTATGTGAGGTTTGCCGTCTGATCTTTTTGTTTTTCCTTCATGTGTAGAGCGAGCATCGAGCCCAACTTTCATGATTTGTACTTGAAGTTCTTGGACAAAGTTGATTTCAAGCTGTTGTTTAAGGAGATTCTTCAAAATACTTACGAAAATTGCAAGGTAAATACAAGCGAGTCGTTGTGAGGGTGTGCATTCATTCTGTTCAAAATTTTTACTTCATTAATTTCTTTGGTTTTCAGGTTCTCTTGGGTTCAGAGCTCATAAAATCAAGTTCAGAAGAGCGATCTTTGCTCAAAAATTTAGGCAGTTGGCTTGGAAAGTTAACCATTGGAAGGAATTATGTTTTGAGGGCGCGAGAAATTGATCCAAAGTCTTTAATTGTGGAGGTATTTTCTTATATTTCCTTCAAAATATAATAGTTATTCGTTCTCTTGTAATAACTGTGTCAATTTGTAGATGGTGAAGTTTTTTTTTCCTCCGTTTGCAGGCATATGAAAAAGGGTTGATGATAGCAGTCATTCCATTTACTTCAAAGGTTGGTGATGGTTAATTAGTTTTGTTTGATGTCCTGAATTCTAATTTGCGGTTACTACAGGTTCTGGAGCCATGCCAAAACAGTATTGCGTATCAGCCTCCCAATCCTTGGACAATGGCTATACTCGGGTTACTCGCTGAGATCTATTCAATGCCAAACCTAAAAATGAATCTGAAGTTTGACATAGAGGTATCTGTTTTATTAATGACTATAGTAAGCATTAGCGAGCTGTCTTGCTTCGTTTCTCTTTTCAAATTCAGTGTTTAGTTCTAATCTCGTTTTTATCTTCAGGTTTTATTCAAGAACCTTGGTGTTGATTTGAAGGAAGTAGCGCCGACATCCCTTCTAAAGGACCGGAAGAGAGAAACAGATGGGAATCCTGATTTTAGCAACAAAGATCTTGGAGCAACACATATATCTCAACCACAGCTGATCCAGGAGCCAAAAACAATTTCTCCTCTTAAGTAAATAGACCTACCTCTAGATGTTGCAAATGCACCTAATACAGACGCTCCCTCGAAGTTATTATCGCAGGTTATATTATGTGTACTATTTGTTATTGACCTAGCGTCAGGTTTGTGGTTTTCAACAATATTTAGCCCCTTGTTTTTTTTTCAGTATGTAGCCCCTCAACGTGTATATACTAATACTTTGCTGGAAGAAGAAAAAGTTTCAACTTTAGGCTTGTCTGATCAGCTCCCATCACCTCAAGGACTGTTCCAGTCAACTCCATCCCCCTCGTTTTCTATTAGCCAGGTACGATTATCATCATTCTAAGAATGTCGATCAAAGTTTACTTGGTTCAAACCATTTTTTTATTGATAATATCATGCCCAGCAGCTGTCAGCAGCACTTCCCAACATTGGAAATCATGTTGTTATTAATCAGAAATTAAGCGTACGCACTTCCCATTTCAGAGGTTTGTGACTAATGGTCTAGTACTGGTGAAATCATTATCCTCATATACTAGGCATTGATGGTACTTTCTTTGACATCCTAAACTTTAATCCATTTTCAGAGTGGTACCACTTGCCATGGACAGAGCTATCAAGGAGATTGTGTCTGGTATTGTTCAGCGAAGTGTTTGCATTGCTTGCCAAACAACAAAAGAACTTGTGCTGAAGGTTGTTCATCTGAACACGAACCTTGAGTTCCTTTACGCTCGTCTCAAATACTTTCTTTATCTCCTACTTGTCAGTTTTAAGATCAGAATTGAAGTATCTCGTATATTTTTTATTGTATCTCTTTTTCCCTTCTTAAGCAGAGTCTCTCCAGAGTTTTGATTTTGTTTATTAATCATAGATTCATTTTTCCTTTTTAACTCCAGGATTATGCCTTGGAACCAGATGAGACGCGTATATATAATGCAGCTCACTTGATGGTTGCGAGTCTGGCTGGGAGTTTGGCCCATGTGACGTGCAAGGTTGTTCCTACTTATGAGGCTTGGATTCTTAAGATCTCTACTTACATCTCGTTTTATTCTGTCATGTTACACTAAGCCGTCGAGCTCTATTTTTCTTTTTTGTGCATTCGCCGGTATTTGTAGGAACCCCTGCGCACTTCAATATCAGGTCATCTACGGAATTCGCTCCTGGGAATGAATATTAAAAATGAAGCTCTTGAACAAATTGTGCAACTTGTCACCAACGACAACCTTGATTTGGGTTGTGCTGCCATTGAACAGGCGGCTACGAAGAAGGTTTGTGTTAGATATCAGATACCAGCATTTGGTTTTGTTTATTTGAAATAAAAAACGGAATAGGTTTAGTCTGGCGTGCCTGTTCTGTAGCGTGCTGCCAGGCGGCTACAGAACAGGCACTGCTTTTTACTAGGAATTATTCCGTCTTGTCTTATCTTATTCTTATATGATTGAGCCTCTATATAAAGTTGAGTGATATAGGATGTCTGTTTCTCTCCAGGCAATACAAACTATTGATGCAGACATTTCCCAGCAATTGTTGTTACGGAAAAAGCATAGAGATGGTGCCGGATCCTCCATTTTTGATCCAAACATGCTATCTCAGAATTCTGTCAGTTTTATACCAGAGTCCATCCGTCCAAAACCGGGACATCTATCCATGTCTCAACAGCGAGTTTATGAGGTGAGTTTTTTATTGGTGGTTGCCTGTGGTATGTTTTGTGCTTGTATAACTAAGCCATACATGTGCATTTTCAGGACTTTGTTCAGCTTCCTTGGCAAAAGCAATCAACCCAAACATCTCACGGTTTATCTGCGGCTTCAAGCTCATCTGGCGATGTTGGGCTTAGCAGTAGTTATGGTCCAGCATCAGGGAAAAGTGCTTCGGACTTTTTGTCTATTGCTGCAAATGCTCGAATGGATAATGTCTCCCGAGCCTTGGATATCTCTGTGGAGGGTTTTGAATCTTCTCCAGTTTCACTATTAAGGTGCATTGATGTTGCGTATTGATCTAACTTCGTAAATTCTTCTGTAATATACGGCAGCTGATATTTTGACGTTTCATCGTGCCTCTGTTTAAAGCTCTCAAGCTGATCCAGCTGTTGACACAGCCGGTCTTCAGTTCTCTAAATCTCTTTCGACCTCTGAATTGAGCCTAGTTGAATCCTCTGACGCCGCTGTGAAAGTGAGATTATTGTGTTTCAAATCTTGACTCACTTAGGTTTATATTGATTTACTAAGTTGTGCATTTCTACTCAAGGAAACTGGAGCATCAGTACAGACTTTGACTTCAGCTGCTACCATGGAGCGTGTTGGTGGAAATAATATTATACAGCCTTCTCTGTCCACGAGAGATGCACTGGAAAAGTATCATATTGTTACTCAGAAGGTTAGTAAATTGGCTAATATGTTTTGTTGTTCATTGCTACATCAATTTTGGCTTCTCTATATGACATGTCGCTGACTGATTGAAACTGTTTCAGATGGAGGACTTAGTGGCTAATATTGCAGGAGATGATGAAATTCAGGTACTTGTTTTCCTAGTGCCTTAGTGGCTGTGGTGGAGTTTCGCTTTCCATTTATGTTCACAGTTCAGTTAAAAGTAATGGAATTATCAGTTATGAGTTAATTTTAAACGGTTCTTAATTTCGGAAATGTTTTTTTCTTTTATGTTTTTTGGCTACTCCGGTTTCATCCGATATTGATCTGTTACTTATCTCATTGGGTTTTCAGGCTGTAGTTTCTGAAGTTCCTGAAATCATCCTCAGATGTATAAGCAGAGATGAAGCTGCCTTGGCTGTCGCCCAAAAAGCTTTCAAGGCTCTTTATGACAATGCATCAAGTAGCCTCCACGTCAGTGCTAACCTAGCAATTCTTGCGGCTGTTCGTGATGTCTGCAAGCGTGTTGTTAAAGAGCTCACTAGTTGGGTATGTTAATGACCTTTTCAGACCTAAGTATTCATAATTTTCTACCGTGTTTCACATTTTTATGTGATCTAGTTCAGTTTGCTTCTGATATTTCTCCAAAATTATGCCCCCTTGTTTCTGATGTTAAAATGAGCCTAATTCCCGTAGTTGGGACTACTGATAAAATGGTATTGTTTTTCTGGCATTTCTAGTTTTGTAATTTTCTTGAAACTTCTCGACACAGGTGATTTATTCAGAGGAGGAGCGGAAGCTTAACAAAGATATTACTATCGGTCTTATCCAACGCGAGTTACTTAACCTAGCGGAGTACAATGTCCACATGGCGAAGCATCTTGATGGAGGGAGAAACAGTATGCTGAATTACGTATGTTTGTTCCCCCGTTTAGTTGTAAATGAGCGTTGCTAACTATTTGTTTGCTGTGCAGAAAGCGCCACTGACTTTTCTATTTCTGTACTCCAATCCTTGGTCACTGAGGGGTCAAGTGTCATTTCAGAGCTACACAGTCTTGTTGATGCACTGGCAAAGGTTGCAATTTTAATTAATAATACCTCTTCTAAAGCATGATAATTAATAGGTCTGATAAAAATGCAACTAGGATTTAGGTCCAGATATTGCTTTTAGTTAGAAAACCTGCCGCGTGATACTTCTTTTCATAGAATGCCAACAAACATATATCGTGGTTAGGTTCAGATATTATTCGGCCGTTACGTTTACATGTTTTATTTTTTTTTCTTGCATTATCATTTGCTAACGTCACTATTTTTTCCTTGTTTTGTTATAGCTTTCCTCAAAATCTGGATCTCCCGAGTCATTGCAACAACTAATTGACATCATACGAAATCCAGTTACTAACACAAGTGATCACTCTGATAGTGCAATCGGAATTGAGAACATTGATAAGCAATCAAAGGATAAAAAGGTTTTAAGAGTTTCATTACCGAATATTGCTTGTCATCAGACCGTAAATTCATTTGACATTTAGCTGTGTTTATCAGGTTGTGTGCAATACCACCGCTAACACAGAAGAGAACACCAACTTGGAATTTGTGGAATCAGAGTCTGCGGGTTTCCGGAGTCGGGTAATTTTTTTCCTTCACTATTGTGAATCTTTTTAGTTTCTTTGGAAATTGCATAAAACTAAATTTTGGCACTTGCAAAAGTGTAAATCAAAAGAAACTTTCTGTGAAGTTATTATTATTAAATACACTATGTGTTTAAAATGGCGAGCGCTTTTTGCGCCATGGCGCACGCGCACCGAGGCGACAGTCCTACCGCCATGGACCTCCAAGGCGAGGGTATGGTCCCTAAGGCGCTCGCCATGGTGCGCATTGGTCATAAGGCGGTTGCGCCAAGGCGACGTAAAGGCGCGCCATGGAGACTACGTCGTTAACCAACACTAAACCACGTAGAAACCCTAATTTAATAAGTGGACCAACCTTAAACCAAACTTAGAACCAAACGTTTAAGAACTTATCAAAACCCTAGCTTGGTCTTTTATAAAAAAGAAAAGTTAAAAACTTAACAAAACATGGATCTCACGGACTGTGTTTTGCAAAAGGTTAGTACGTACTATCTTCTCTAATCTCATGGGGCTTTTTTCTGATAAAAACTATTTAATAAAGACAAAAACACAAAACAAGACATAACTAACGTATTCTGCAAGGGGGTCTTCAAGGCGAGCGCTTTCTTGCGCCATGGCTCAAGGCACAAGGTATATCGCCTTGAATCGCCATGTGCCATTTAAAACACAGTTATACACTTGTTTCTCTTTGTAACTTTTTTGTTTTGTGATGTGTTATATATCTCCTCTATTGCATACACGTTTATATGTTTAGATATTATTTTCTCTCTTCAGTTCTATGTTGGTACAAATCAGTCGTTCGTCTTTCTAATTTTTTCGTTTTTGTATTGTCCGCTGGTTCGGCAGGTGTCAACGCTTTTTGAAAGCTGGTATCAGATTTGCGAAGTTTCCGGTGCGAATGAAACAGCTTGTTCACAATACGTGTTGCATTTACTTGAGGCTGGACTACTTAAGGGAGACAATACAACAGAGAGTTTTTTCCGAATTCTTCTGGTGATTTTAACCTTTATAAGTTTTCTTAGCATCCACAGTTTCAAAATTTTTGCGAGGTCTTTATTTTTGACTTGGGTGTTCTTTTTAGGAACTTTCTGTTGCTCATTGTATATCTTCTGAAGAATTTAGTTCCGGTGCGGTGCAATCTCCTCAGCAAGCTCAGAGTCCATCATTCCTTATCATTGATATTTATGCCAAACTTGTTTATTCGATCTTGAAGGTAGTTTTATGAGTGTAGCGCGGATTATCAAGTCCAAAATTTATTTTGCTGACTAGGCTTTTGTTTTGTTTCTCATAACAATCAATTCAGTATTTCCCGGAACAGGAGTCGAGCAGCAAGTTATTTCTTCTGTCCGAGGTTAGTGGGGAGTCTCTGTTTTTTCTTATATCTGAAATAAACTGAATTTTTACTATTACTTATAGAAAATGTGTGGTTTGATATTTTTGATTAATGGTTGCAGATCATGGCTGTTACTGTGAGATCTATTCAAAAAGACGCAGAAGATAAAAAGACATCCCTCAATCCAAGACCGTATTTTAGGTTATTCATCAATTGGCTGCTGGACTTATGTTCCTTGGATCCCGGGACTGATGGTTCAAACTTTCAGGTGCGTTCGTTTTCTTTGAAGTAATTTATATATCTTGCTATCACTAACATCATCGTTTTGTTTCAGGTTCTAACAGCTTTTGCTAACGCATTCCACGCGTTGCAGCCTCTTAAGATTCCCGCCTTCAGGTTAGGATAGAGAGCTATTTCTCCTAGTGCTTTTGTTTGAAAATGGAATCTGCGGGGGATCTATGAGATACCTGTGTCCGTGGTGTTTTATTTTTTTTTGTCTGCTCTACTAAGGTTCTTATAAAATTTGCAGCTTTGCATGGCTAGAGCTGGTCAGCCACAGAAGCTTTATGCCCAAGCTACTTACAGTAAATGGCCAGAAAGGTTGGCCATATGTTCAACGCCTGCTAGTAGACTTGCTCCAGTTTCTTGAGCCATTTTTGAGAAATGCTGAACTCGGAGGACCAGTATGTACCTGATTCTCTCCTATAACTTTTTGCATAGAACACCAAAGATATAAATTTTATGATAACGCTAAAAGCTTGTCTCTCTCTTGTTTATTTATCAATTATGCAGATTAATTTTCTATACAAAGGAACACTGAGAGTGTTGTTGGTGCTGCTTCATGACTTTCCGGAGTTCCTCTGCGATTATCATTTTACTTTCTGCGATGTGATTCCTTCAAGTTGCATACAAATGCGAAATATTATTCTGAGTTCTTTTCCACGGAACATGAGGCTTCCAGATCCCTCGACCCCAAATTTAAAGGTTGGAGATGATAGTAGATAGAGTACAGCATGTCCAAAGTAAATATATTCTTTGTAAGCTTAATTGATCTTGTTCACTGCAGATTGATTTGTTGCCTGAGATTGTAGAAGCTCCGTGTATCCTTTCTGAGCTTGATGCTGCGCTAAAAGCAAAGCAAATGAAGAATGACGTGGACGAATATCTCGCTGTAAGTTTCATCTAATTCACATTATTATTCTCCCTTTTGGGGGTGGGGTTCAGATTATATTAGGGTAATACTTAATTTTAATGTTTCCTGCAGTCGAGGCAACAGAATCCAGCATACCTAAGTGAATTGAAGCAGAAGCTACTCCTGTCGCCAAGCGAGGTTAGCTCAGCTGGAACCCGTTACAGTGTGCCATTGATCAACTCGCTTGTGCTATATACTGGAATTCAGGTGATGGCTCTTTGTTATCCTATGTTAGCCAAAAGGAAGTAATGTATAAATATTACCTGACACATTTGCTGCGATAACAGGCTATTCAGCAGCTACAGGCGGGTGAGACACAGGCTCAGAATAATGTTGTGGCCTTGCATATGTTCAAGTACTTAAGTACGGAACTTGATACGGAAGGGCGGTACCTGTTCCTTAATGCAATCGCCAATCAGCTTCGATATCCCAACAACCACACCCATTACTTCTGCTTCATCATGCTCTATCTCTTCCTCGAGTCTGACCAGGTGAGGGGGTCGCTTTTGCCTTTCTCTCTTTCTCTCAGGGGAATCTAATTTTTCTAAAATATTATTTTCTTGTGGCATGAATGAATGGAAACAGGAGATCATACAGGAGCAGATAACAAGAGTGTTGCTGGAAAGGCTAATTGTGAACAGGCCGCATCCATGGGGACTCCTGATATCATTCATAGAGCTGATAAAGAATCCAAGATATGGCTTCTGGAAACAAGCCTTCATCAGGTGTGCGCCTGAGATTGAGAAACTCTTTGAATCGGTCGCCAGATCCTGTGGTAGTCTCAAGCCTGACGAGGGAAGAGTAGCCGGTTGGGTCTCAGACAACTCTCATTAGCTTTTCTGCCACCATTTTGGCACTATCATGTTGTATTATTGAGAGAGATTTCAGGAATTTTTAGAATCTTAATTTTATTCATGTTTAATTTTCTTAAGGATGTATTATTCTAATTATCGTGTAAAATGTTATAAATTTATATTGATATTGAGGTTTACTGCTCCATTTTGAATTGGAAAATAAAATAGTAAGCAAAAAGATAAATCAAACAATCGCTAGTAATTAATAATACGAAAGATTTAAATACGCAGGATAATTAGCCTTGAGATGGCATGTATGTCTACTCAAAGATGGTACTTTTGATGATTTCTGCTGTCTTCTCATTTATATGGTTCTTTACTTTACAAGCACTACTACTCATACCATTCGAACATGATGTTTTCGTTTTCATTTCTTTTTGAACTGCGGTAAAAAAAAATTTCCACTACAAAATGTAAATTGCATAAGAGATGAAAAAGTACTCTAGAGAATCCAAATCACAACATTCACTGCTGGTCGTCGAAAGAATACAATATATGTAACAATAATAATCTCGAATGTTTCGTCTTTGAAGTGTATCAAATTGCGAGTAACACAAGAATACTCGACTGTTAAGAAGGGAGCAAACAGATCAAGGGGCGACATTCTTGCCGCCCTTGTGGTAGTAACCAAGATACCATCTAACAAACTTCTTCAGACCAGTCTGCAGATCTGTGGTGGGTTTGTATCCAAGCTCTCTCTGAGCCAAACTAATGTTAGCATGCGTAAAGGGCACATCACCGTTCCTGGGCAGCTTCATCATGTTCCTCTTGGCCTTCACTTTCAACAATCTCTCCAGTATACTCACCAGATCAGTCACTGGTACCGGAGATGTGTTACCGAGATTAAACAGCCTTAACTGAGCGGGACCACGCTTCTTACCACCGCTGCCTGTGCTCTTCTCGGCCGTGTCCAAAGCCCCCAAGCAGCCTTTCACAATATCGTCAATGTAAGTAAAATCCCTGGCGACGGTTTCGTGATGATTGGCGCCTTGGAAGATGGAAATAGGCTTCCCTTTGAGGATGTCTCTGGTGAAGAAGAAATAAGCCATGTCAGGTCTTCCCCAAGGACCGTAAACCGTGAAGAAACGCAAACCGGTGAGGGAGAGGCCGTAGATATGGTTGTAAGTGTGAGCAATTTCTTCTCCAGCTTTCTTGGTAGCAGCGTAGAGACTGGCAGGGTGATCCGTGGGATCATTCTCTGAGAAAGGAACTTTGGTGTTCAAGCCGTAGACAGAGCTGGAGGAAGCCCAGACGATGGATGGCTGAGGGTTAGAGGATTTGCAGACTTCGAGGAGGTTGACGAAACCGGCGATGTTGCTGTGAACGTAGGAGGAAGGATTCTCCATGGCGTATCTGACGCCGGCTTGAGCAGCGAGATGCATGACGTGAGTGAAAGGGACGACCTCGAAGAGTTTCTTGAGGAGTTGAACATCGTTAATGTCTCCTTCCACGATGAACACTCCGCTCCTGCGCTCCAGGAGGGCTTGCCTCGATCTCTTCAAGGAGGTGTCGTAGTAATCGTTGAAGTTATCCAGGCCAACAACTCCGTCTCCGCGCCGTTTTAGAGCGGTGGAGACGTGTGTACCGACGAAACCGGCGGCACCGGTGACGAGAACGGAGAGACGGCTGGAGGAGATGCGGGCAGCGGAGGATCGGACACGTTTCTCCCAGTGGGGACCGCCCCAAGAGGAGGTGCGAAGGGAGCGGCGAGAAGAGGAGGAAAGGGGAGAACGGAAGAAGAAGATGAAGACAAGGCCGAAGAAGACGAGAGACCAAAAGGAAAGCTTCGCCCATTGCCACCGGTTGCTGCTGCGGTTGTGGAAGTATGGAGATTTATCGATCTTGAACTTCCCTGGCGTCGATGGATTATCCTCCTCCATATTTTGCAAAATCTTCTTCTATAGATCTCTCAGCCTCAGGGGATAATGGCGTCGGAGAATCTTCTTCTTGTTTCTTGCAAGTTTGGTTGCCGTTTATACTCCTTCAGTTTTCTCTGCGAATATCAAACTAACCATTTTTTAAAAGAAAAATCATATTTTTATCTCTCTCTCTATTAAAAATATATTTCACATTTTATTTCAAAAAATACCGGGAAGACAAGAAAATTAGTGTCAAAGAAGATCAATGGTGGTAAAAAGGGCAGTTACTAGATCATCTCCTGTTTAATTGTCCTTGCTCAATGAATTTAACTTTGGATTAGCTGGTTCAACCTTAATTAACTGCACTCGGTAAATTTTACTGTATTATTTTTATATATTTTTTGGTTATGTAACTTTGGATCAGCTTACTCAGTCCAACATCTTCACGTGGAATTTTCACCGATTTAGTAAACGAAACATATCATGATCATCTAGTAGTAATTTTGTATTTTTCAAAAAGCTTTAACTTAACTTGAAAGCTCATCATATTCGCATGAGGTAGAAAAACAAAGATTTTTATACGTAACCAAAATCAACCCCTTAATTTATTTCCTGGCAACCAAAATTTTAAATATCTTATCGTTGAAAACAAACAATAATATTACAATTGTAACCACTGAGAGAAATACGTGGGAAATATAAAACAAATGAGCAGAGAGAAAAAGATGATAAAAACAACGTGGAAACCGCCCAAGCCATGTGATGCAAGTAATGACACTTGCAAATACGACGAGTACTTGCTAAAATAACATATAGTATTGGACTCGCGAGGCATCACTTTCCATTCTTTCTCTTATTTTAAACCAAAGTTCGTCACTTCTAAAAGGTTTTATGGAGCTTGGTAAGATATGGCTCTTATGGCATCCTAGTGTGAAGGTTGTGGTGCTGTCCAAGTCTTTGCAGCAGATCACTTGTGAGGTCAAATTGCCGGAGGCAGTTCAACCTATTG